>PVHP010027439.1:0-23871 GCA_004024765.1 Zapus hudsonius | reverse complement strand
AGAGAGAGAGAGAGAGAGAGAGAGAGAGAGAGAGAGAGAGAATGAGAATAGGTGCACCAGGGCCTCCTGCTACTGCAAATGAACTCCAGATGCATTGGATGTGCCACTTTGTGTATCTGGATTATGTGGGTACTGGGGAATTGAACTCAGGCCAGCATGTTTACAAGCAAGTGTCTTTAACTGCTGAGCCATCTCTTCAGCCTGCTTGCTTGTTTCTTCCTTTCTCACTCTCTTCTTCCTTCCTTCCCTCCTTCCCCCTTCCTTTTTCTTTCTTTCTCCTTCCTTCCTTCCTTTCTTCTCTCTCTCTCTTTCTTTCTTTCTTTCTTTCTTTCTTTCTTTCTTTCTTTCTTTCTTTCTTTCTTTCTTTCTTTCTTTCTTTCCTTTCTTTCTTTCTTTCTTTTCAAGATAGAGTAGCTCAGGCTGGCCTGATACTCATAGGGATCCTTGCTTGAGAAAGGACTCTCCTTTTGGTCCTGGGGAACTCTGGATAGGGCCTGGGACTCATGCCCTTCCCCACGGGGAGGGGGGCTGGTTCTCTGGTTCTTTATTAATTAGCTGCACTCCCTGGCAAAGGAGCTGCTAGGGGAGGAGGAATGAGTTTCCCATAGCTTGGCACAATGCTGGCAGGCACAGGGTCATTACCTCGCCAAGACTCAGGTGAGCTTGGCGCCTGGACGCTCCCACTGACCGAGCCCCGCCCTGCTCCTGCGCCACCGCACCTGCAGGTGGCACCGAGGTGGCACGCTGGGAGGGTTCACGGTCAAGGCCACAAAGCCTTCCCGACAGAAAGGGCGCAGAGCCAATCCGAGCAGGACGCAAGACGGGCACTGTGGAAAGGAGGAAGTGACCTTGGGCTGGGGTTCCAGGGAGAGGAGAGAAGGGCATTAACCGTGAGCATGACGGTCCGGCGTCCACTGCACAAGCACAAAGGCCCGCGAGCGTGGAGAGGCGGGAGGCCATGGCGCTGCCCGCAGTGGTGCCCGGCGCCCGGGCCACGGGTCTTTCCCGGCCCAGAAACGCGCGGTGGGAAGAGAGAACCAGAGTCCAGTTCAAGCTTCAAAGAAATGCAAATCAACAGGAAAGCTTTTCCCTTCCCTTCCTCTTTCAGCTGTCCATTGCCTTAACCACTGGGCCACCTTGTCGCCCTTCCTCTTTAAGGGTTGGCAAAGTTTCACGCATCGATCGTTGGAGAAGCGGGCAGTTCCCACGCGCGCTCGAGGGGAGTGGACGTCATCAGCTTTTCCAGGAGGTCCCTAGTTGATTGACTCCTACGGATCAATTCTACCCGAGAAACAGTTCAGAAGAGGAGGCCCGCGGACAAGGAGGACACGAAATGTCTTTGGGGGAGGGTTGGGGGGTTGAATGGACCACAGCAGATCGTCAAAGGAAATTAATTATATGCAGATGAGTGCAAAACCCCCGATTGTCTCCGAGTCCCCACAGAAAACCGTGCCCACCACCCAAGCTTGGTGAAGGGTGACACAGCGGTCCCCTGCCTACATCTGAACAATGGGACGGAGCGCAGCAAAAGTTAATGGTAGTTGAGGGCGGGATCAGGGAGAACTTTCATTTTCTCTTCGAAATCAAGTGATACTCAGAGAGATGGACTTGGTAGTGCCAGGTCTTCCTGCATCTGGGCACTGAGCAGGGCCCGGGGGCTGCAGCCTAGGGCTGGGGGTGGACAGAGAGCCCCCTGCCAGGTGTGGACCCTCTCCTCTGCACCCCATAGCCTTCAATCCCTGTGTTCTGGAAGATGCCGGCCCCTCTCCAGAGCGGTCACTCTGTACTGGGTCCCAATCTCTTGTCTCCTGACACTTCCAAGCCGACATGGTTATCATTGGTGTCGAGCTGAACCCACGTCCACGCACGTGGTAAGCTGTATCACCGAGCTACACCCCAGACCCCAATTATTTTCTCAATTTCTTCAACACCCTGAAAATAGGTATTTTTATCCCAGCTGAATAAAGGGGAGCCTGTGGGTGTGTTGGTCACTTCTTGTGGATGACACCAGCTGTCACTCAGGGAATACGATCCCATTTGGGGCGTGGGCTCATTTCACATTTCTTAGCTGTGTGATCTTAGACAAGTCATCCTCGCCCCCCCCCCCGCGCCCAACTTCTCGTCTGTATTTTTACTGGGGGATAAACGAGGAGTTTACGGGCGGATGTCTATAAACCGGCAGCATCAGCCGAGTACAGCGCTAAACGCTTTTAAGGGCATGAGGTGGGGTGTTCCATTTTTCAGATGAGGAAACTGAGGCTGGCAAGGTGAGGGATGTAGTCCTAGACCCATCCTGGCCGAGGCTGCGGCAGTGGGTAAGCCTCAGTTTCCTCACCCAACCCCTTCCCCAGAAGCCCCGCCCCTCCGAGGCCCCGCCCCTCCTAGGCCCCGCCCCCGTCCGGCCGTCGGCCGGGAGTCTCCGGCCCGCCCGCCCTCGCGCAGCCCCGCCCGGCTCAACCAATCGGCGGCGGCCGGCGGCGGTGCACTCGGCCTCGCCCGCGGCCCTCCCGCTGGCTCATTCCGCCGCTGCCGCGCCGCCGTCCGCTGACCCGGTAAGGCCGCGCGTGGGAAGCCTTCGCAGCGGCGCCTCCCTGACTGTCCGCGCGGGGGGCGCCCGAGGGGTGCGGGAAGCCCGACATGGGCGCGGGTGGGTGCCGCCCAGGCGAGCGCAGGGGGGGGTTCCCCAACTTTGTCCTGGGATGGCGGGGTGCGCAGAGAGCCCCATGCTGGAGTGGGAGCCCCCCACCACCCGTGCACTGATGGGTCTGGGGTCCCCCCTTCCCGGGTTCCGTCTGCTCGCGGGGATCCCGTGCGCTCCGGGAAAGGATGCTCGGTTCTCCGGGCTTGGCTGGACGCCTCCGGCCTGGAGCCAGCGGTGCCGCCGGTGTCCATCGCTCCGTCCCTTCCAGGCTGCGAGGGCGTCAGTCCACGGGAGAGTCCGGCACCGCAGCGTGAGGGATGCTCAGGACTTGGCGGCACGCCTCTGACCCGGGCTTCAGGGTGGACCGACGGGGCCGGGGGTGCGCGCGGGGGTGCAGCGCCGGAAGGATGCTTGGCCTCAAGGCTTGGCAGGTGTCCGGCGCCCCCTCCCCACGCTGTCCCCGCAGTGCAGCCGTCGGGACACGCCCTTGGCACGCTGCGAGCGCCGCGAGGAGCAGATGGGGTGCGCGGGGTGCCCACTTGGGAGCGTCCCCCGCACTCTCCTCGGTGCCGCGCGGGGTCAAGGGCAGGTGGGTGCGCAGAGGCTGCCCAAGGTCGCGCCTGGCCCAGAGCCCGGGGGGCCGAGGAGATGGGGGGGTATCACGTGACCCGGTCTGGATGAACTTGGCTGTCAGGGCAGCCCCTAGATGCCTTTGGCCACCATGTCGCCAGCCTGTTTCTTTCGTTTTGTTCTTCCTTATAATGTAAGTCGAGGCCTGGCTTTCGTTAAAAGCCTTGGAAACCAAGATGTATGCTGACCTTTTTTATAAAAAAAAATTTTTAAGACTTCAAGAGTTAAAAGTGGCAAGTAATTAACAGGTTAAACACAACAAACTTAATACTCCCAACTCCGGGCAGCTTTTCAGCTCCTTTCTGTTGTGTGTATTAAACTATTTGTTCAAGGACAGATTTTAGTCCGAAACTGGTAACTTT
The DNA here is from genome assembly GCA_004024765.1 of Zapus hudsonius. Taxonomy (NCBI): domain Eukaryota; kingdom Metazoa; phylum Chordata; class Mammalia; order Rodentia; family Dipodidae; genus Zapus; species Zapus hudsonius. The sequence goes on along the minus strand of PVHP010027439.1, from coordinate 20,238 downwards.
GTAAGTTACCAAATAAAGTGAGTGTTTAACCTTTTCAACCGAGTATTTTGTTACACCATTTTCTCGTGCAGGCGTCTGGTTTCTGGTCATTCCAGATATTCAAGCGTGTTTATACCCGGCAAAGCCACAAGCCAAATGAGTAAAATACAGATGGACAGCGTTCGTTGCCCATTTCATTTGTGCTAGCAAGACCCGCCCCTTCCAAAGCCTGGGAGGACCGTGAGCTTAGCAATGCCCGGACAAGACTTGCTGGAAGGCAAGTGCCCAGTCCGAAGCTGGCCAGGGCACATCAGCATTCACAGCTGGTCTTTTGGGTTGGTTTTGTTTCACTGGGCTCTTTTCTCATGTTAATTGCTCGTTTCCTTCCTACATAGCAGAGCTGGATCTGACCTTCCACTTGATTTTTTTTTTTTTTTTTTTTTTGTTTTGAGGTCTCTTTCTAGCTCAGGCTGGCATAGAACTCGCTAGTTGCAGAGGTTGGTCTTGAACTTCTAACCCTCCTGTTTCTACCTCCCCAGTGCTGGAATTACAGGCGTGCATGACCACACCCGATTTAGCACTGCAATTTAGCAGCGTCTGGAATCAAACAGGGCCAGGGTTAGGAGCACACATACTTTGTGTTCAAAGTGTCAGAAACTGGCTTCTGGCACAGATCAAAACCTTTCGGATTTGTCCTGGGACCTCAAGACGCTTGGCTGGGCCCCGACTGGTCAGGCCTCGGTCTCCCTGGAGTCTTAGCAGCTGGCCTGAGCTTTCCCAACCCTGACCTCTTTGGCCCATTCATAAAACACCGTTAATTTTTACTTGGGCTTTGCAGTGACAGCCTTCCAGGCGCGGTGCCCGGTGGCTGGTTTGCAGGTTGCAGCTTCTGTCGTCGTCACCTGAGTCCCTAAGTGTCCCCAAGGTTGAGCGCCGCAGGGCTCGGCCTTCCCACGGACGGGCGATTTGCATCTCGCCCCGCAGGAGCGGCGCTCGCTCCGGAAGGTCTCTGTGGGCACGGCCGGTGGAACAGGATCTGAGCGCCCGGGACGCACCAGCCCGGGGGCGGGGCTCCCGCTAACCTTTCCCCTACTTTTCTCCGCCGTCACGTGACGCCCGCCCGCCCGCGGGCCGGGGTGGGGGAAGGGGCGGGGCGCGGAAGCCGCAGCTGCTGGGGTGCCCTTCCCGGGACGCGCGCCTTGAACTTGGGAGTCCGGATCGAAAAGGCGGTGAGACAGGCGCCCAGGACCGCTTCTGCACTTTGACCGTTTGCTGGTTTTCTTTTGTTGATTAAAAAAAAGAAAAATGTCTAGTCACTCTGCATAGGGATTCCTGGCAGGCCAGAGTCCTGGGGCCTGAACTTGAATTCCCCAAGAATTGCTGCTTTAGAGGAATAAAATGGGGATCCAAGGTGGAACGCTTAAACGTGTGTGACGGTGGCTGAGGCAGGAGGATCGCTTGAGCCCAGGAGTTCAGGGTTAGCCTTGTAACTTTGTAAGACCCATCTTGTGGCTCAAAAAAAAAAAAAAAACAAAAAAACAAAAAGCGTGCTTAAGTGGGTAGGCGCGCCCAGCATGCGAAAGGCTTAAGAAAAAGATTATCTCACACTTGAATTTGGGCCAGTCGTAGGCTTTTTTTTTTTTTTTTTTGCAAGAACTTTTGTTTTGAAAGTAAGCAATACCAGCACACTGCAATGTTAAAGAGACACAAACGGGAGAGTGTGCAGTGGCCTCTCCTCTTGGTCAGCTCTGCACATGGTATTGCTATTAATTTTCTTTTGGCTTGGTGTGATGGTGCACACCTGTAATCTCAGCATTGACAGGTAAAGGCAGGAGGGTCAGGAGTTTGGGCTACATGAAACCTTGTCTCAAAACAAATTTTATTCTGAAATAATCTAGGCCTTGGTGTGCTGTTTTGTTTTGCTTTTTTTTCCTCTTACCTAACCCAGTAAGGAAAATATCCTGCTTGTTGACTTAAAGTACTTGTTGCCTTTTGTAACCTTTAACTTTAACCCCATGTCAATATTGAGTGGACACTGGGACTCCAAAGGCCCTGTGCTGAGGCAGACTTGTCCTGTTTGGGGTAAGGTGGCAGCCCCAGTTCTGAGAAATGCTCACCTTTGCCCTTCCTTTAGTATGGGTTGGTTGATGTGATTTCCAGGGATGTGTCCTGGAGGTTAATGAAAGCAGCTTTGTGACTCAGCGAGGGGCCCCTGGCCAGGGGTAAGGTCCACTTTGGAAGGTTGGGAAGTAGGGTGGCTGATGTTCTTATCCTTGAGTCTCATCAACTAATTGTTGAACACAGATCTCTATGGAAGAAGGAAGCCAGGTGAGGTGGAGAGCACCTATAAAACCAATACTTGGGAAGTTGAGGCAGGAGGATTGCTATGAGTTACACAATAGCCTTTGACAAGACCTTGGCTCAAAAATACAAATATCCAGCCGGGCGTGGTGGCACACACCTTTAATCCCAGCACTCGGGAGGCAGAGGTAGGAGGATCGCCTTGAGTTCCAGGCCACCCTGAGAACATAGTGAATTCCAGGTCAGCCTGGGCTAGAGTGAGACCCTACCTCAAAAAACCAAAAAATAAAAATAAAAAAATACAAATATCCAGTTGGGTGTGGTGGCACATGTCTTTAATCCCAGCACTTGGGAGGCCAAGATAGGAGGATTGTTGTAAATTCAAGGCCAGCCCAAGACTACATAGTGAATTCTATCTAGATCAGCCTGCAGTAGAGTGAGACCCTCCCTCGAAAAAAACAAAAATACAAACATCTAGGGATGTGCCTTGGTTGGTAGAGTGCTTGTTCAGCATGTTGAAGCCTGGCATGACTCAGGGGGATCAGGAGTTCAAGGACATTCTTGATGACATAAGGAATTCCAGGCTAACCTGGTCTACAATGAGAGACCCTGTCTCAAAACAAAACAACAAAAGGAATGATCTGAGGACTGGAGAGATTGCTCAATGGTTAAAGGCTCTTCTTGCAAAGCCTGCAAACCCAGGTTCAGTTCCCAGGCCACCCACATAAGCTGGAACACGTCAAGTAGCACGAGCATCTCATGTTTATTTGCAGTGCCAAGTGGCCTTGGCATGTGTGCACAGATACACAGATAAATGTTTTAAAGGAATATTGTGTATCACCTGGTGCTGGTAGCTTGTGACCTTTGTCTCACATGGAGTCAAGGCTGAGCCCTTCTCTCCTGCTTCCTAACTTGCCCTGGAGCAGGCGTGCAAAATACTTGAGGGAAGGAAGAAGGAAAGGCAGATGTGGTGGTGGCCTCTTCCCCCTGGTTTGCTGCAGTGTTGTGATGGTGTGGTGGTCCTGCGGTGGCATCATTCTGTCTGCACTCTGGCAAGTTCAAGCATGGGGATCACAGGGCAGAGGAAGTCCTTGGACCCCTACCTCAGTGCACCTTCCTATCATGGGATTTAGGATTTCAGCCCCTTGAGACCAGCATCCTCTTTCTACCCTGTCAAAGCCATTCGCTTTCTGCAGGGACCCCCCTTCTGCACCCATTGGCTTCCTTGGCAGTTCCTTGTCTTTGGGCAGAGCTAGGAACAAAGAATTCGGCTTGTTTTGTTAAGCCAGGCATGGTGGCGCAGGCCTTTAATCCCATCACTGAGAGGTAGGAAGATCTCTGTGAGTTTGAGGCCAGCCTGGGACTACAAAGTGAGTTCCAGATCAGCCAGATCTGCATGGTGTACCACCATGCCCAGCTTCGAACTTGGCTCTTGGGAAATGATTTGTCACTTATAAAAAAAAAAGTTCATCCCTAGCTGGGCATGGTGGCGCACGCCTTTAATCCCAGCACTCAGGAGGCAGAGGTAGGAGGATCACCATGGGTTCGGGGCCACCCCGAGACTACATAGTGAATTCCAGGTCAACCTGGACTAGAGTGAGACCCTACCTCAAAAAACAACAAAACAACAACAAAAACAAAACAAAACAAAAAAACCAAGCTGGTTGTGGTGGCATGTGCCTTTGGTTCCTTTGGTTCTAGCACTTGGGAGGCTGAGGCAGGAGGACTGCCATGAGTTCAGGGCTAGCTTGGAGCTACTGAATGAGCTTCAGGTCAACCTGGGCTGGAGTGAGACCCTGCTGAGAGAGAGAGAGAGAGAGAGAGAGAGAGAGAGAGAGAGAGAGAGAGAGAGAGAATCTGTGAAACAGTTTTGGGCCTATGAAATCCGCAGGGTCCTAGGCCTCACAAAGGTTCTGTTTTATGAATAAAAGCACCACACATTCCATAGAAGCCACACTTGAAAGTTTGAATTTGGATATTTTCCCCGGGTTAGGCTGGGCAGTGCCCGCCTGTCTTTTGACACTGGGCAGCGCTCATGTGGCTCCGTGACCACAAGGGGGACCGGCTACAGGGTGCCTTCTTACTAAGGTGTGTGTTTAGTAAATAGGGTGGATTCAATGCATTTCCATCTTAGGGTATTTTTTGTTTTTGTTTCATTTTGTTTTTGAGGTTAACCCAGGCTGGCCTCAAACTCATGACAATCCTCCTACCTCAGCCTCAGAGTGTTGGGGCTAAAGGTATGCACCACTACACCTTGCTTAAATTTGATTTATTCTTACAGCAGCTCAGTAGGTAGAAGCTGTGTTGTTATTTTTTAAGAGCTGTAGAGGAAAATGAAATGACAGTTTCCTCTCTAACCTGATGTTTATTCATCAATGTGCATGATTGTGGTGAGGGGTTCCCTACAGGAGATTTATCATGCGGCTAACTTACATACTGTGGATATGGAATTCATAATTTCATAATGAAAATTCCTTCCTATGGTTCTCCCCTCTGCAAAAGTTTAAAATAAACTGTTGAGCCGGGCATGGTGGTGCACGCCTTTAATCCCAGCACTCAGGAGGCAGAGGTAGGAGGATCGCCGTGAGTTCAAGGCCACCCTGAGACTACATAGTGAATTCCAGGTCAGCCTGGACTAGAGCGAGACCCTACCTCGAAAAACAAAACAAAATAAATAAATAAACTGTTGAAATTTGGTTGCCAGTGTAGTATAGTAGGGAGATGGGGCATTTGAGAGAGGGGTTAGTGTCTTTCTTTGGAGATTGGATTTGTTCTCACAAGAGCAGATTGTTGTAAGTCAATTCCTTTGTCCTTGCTCCCTTTTCTGCACATGCTCACTTGTCACTCTTGCCCAGACTCCCACCAATCGGATGTCATCAGCCATGAGATCTTGTCCCAGCCTCTAGGACTAGCCAAATAAACCTCTTTAGAAGTTACCGGCTCTCAGGTATTCTGTTACAGCAACTGAAAACAAACTATCGTATGCGTTTTACTTCCTTCCACTTGATACCCACCCTAACACATAAGGTGGGTTGTATCCCATTTGTGTGTAAGGCCGTATGTGTGTGTGTGTGTGTGTGTGTGTGTGTGTGTGTTCAAGCACAAGAGCATGAGTTCAGAGACGCCCACCTACAGTGGACAACGACATGTGGACGCAGCATGCTGCGTGTGCACACACTTCAGCCCAAGAGGGGCTTCTGCATTTGTCTTCCATCCTTCGAATTTTCCCCCACATCTAATGTTAGAAGAGTCGCCCCTGTCCTTCATTGTGTGCTCATTCTAGGGCAACCCCTGGGTGGGTTGGTCCTGTCCTTCTAGAGACTTTGCTTGAAAGTGTTTGGATGGGAACAAAGAGGCCAGCCTGGATTGTCCACTTGCACGTCACACATGCCATGGTGGAGCGATCTCAAAAGTTAGTTAGTGGAAGCCTGTGTCACGGATGATGAAAGAGCCCACCTGCAGCCTTGTTTTTTGGAGGAAGGGAACGTGGGCTCCTTGTCATGCTGCCTCCTTGCTGAAGGCTGAGCTGTGTTCCTGGATGCCCTGCCTGCTATGCTGCTAAGCTGTCACTTCCTGTGGGCAACCTTTCCTGCAAGGATTCCCAGCTCAGCTGTTTACTACCCCCGAGATGGCTGGCAGGCGGGCGATGATTGATTATAGCTCGCTTCTGTGAACTGGGAATTGGGCGGCTCTAGTGAAAGCTGTCATCACTAACACTTTAGAGCTAGTATTGGTCCTGTTGGTCGGAACTGTAGCTTTATTGAGACTGCACACAAATCATTCTGGTCACAACAGTCGCCTAACTGTACGTGTGTTGCAACTACAGGAATCCCAACTTGGCCCTTTGCTGTACTGTCTTCCGCTTAACCTTGGGAGGTAAGGGCAAGACTTTGGAATTAAGCCTGGAGTTGGTTCCGGCTCTGTGGCTGTGACCTTGGGTGAGCTTTTGACATATAAGTCCTGGTTTTTCTCTCTAGCAAGTGAGACCATAACTGAACGCAGTGGGTTCACATCTTGGTGAATTCAAAGTCCAGATAAGTAGAGCCAAGACATAAAAGAGTTGAGAAAGAAAGCTGTCTCCTTTTCCCTTGTACTTCTGAAGGCAATATGGGTCACCGGCAGCTCTATTGGTGATCCGTGAAAAATGGCCAGGGTTCCAACTCGTGCCATGTCTGCTGAAACCACCACGGTCTGATCCCGAAATACGGACTGAACACGTGCTGTGGCATTTCCATCAGTATGCAAAGGCCGTATGCTTTGTCAGGTTGGACCAATCGACCTTCCTAGAATGGATTATTCCAAGACCATCCATCCATTCATCCATCCAGTGAACAAGATCATGCTAGTTCTTTGGACATAACATAAACTTAAAAACCTTCAAGAAAAAAACAAATATGAGTTGAGAAAGATGTATGATAAAGGAAGCCTGGGGTTTGATGATATAGGAGTGGACCCATTCCTAAGCATGCTCAGTTAAAAATAGTATTTTTTAAGTTTAGGGTCATAATTTCTTCAAAAGATAGTAGCCCCATTTTTGTTTAGCTCAAAGTCAAGGAACACGTGTAAAAGATTGAAGTGATGGACAGACATAAAGCTTTAGCTGAAAATAAAGGAAAGGATATGTGTGTGTGTGTAGATAGATAGATAGATGTATATTATATATATATATATATTTTTTTTTTGAGGTAGGTCTCTCTAGCCCAGGCTGACCTGGAACTCACAGTAGTAATCCTTGTACCTTTGCCTCTACGGTGCTGGGATTAAGTGTATGTGCTACCATGCCCAGCAAAGGGTATTTTTAAAAACTATTTTATTTATTTATTTGCAAGGAAAAAGAATGAATATGGGTGCCAGGGTCCCTTGCCTCTGCAAAGGAACTCTAGATGCATGCACCACTTTGTGCATCTGACTTTAAGTGGGTACCGGGGAATTGAACCCTGTGCGGGCAGGCTTTACAAGTAACCACCTTTAACCCCTGAGCCATCTCCCCAGCCCACCCAAGAAAGCATAAGACAGGAGCCTGCCTCGAGTAGTCAAATGACAGGGACAGTGGTGGTACTCTGTGGTAGTGGGAATTAAATGAGCTATTGCAGATCAAACACATTAATAAAAATTTCAGTTCCATTCAACATATGTCAAGTAGTTAGGTCAAAGGAATATTCTGTATTTTTATTGTGAAAAGGATAGAAATGAATCCATGTGGCATTTCTGCCTGTTATATGTGGATCATCTATCTATCTGTCTGTTTTTCTCTCTATCTATTTGGTTGTTATCTGCTTTCATATCTGTTCACATCAGGGCTATGTTGAAACACTTCCTCCCGCCCAGCATTTATTTACATAATCTGGTTGCCTTAAAGACTGTTTTCTCAGAAGCTCGTCATCCCTTAGCCAGTTTTATTGTTTGATTTATATGATGGAGGCGGTTTCCACATCCCAGCTTTCCTTGGCATGCTTGGATTTCTGGCAGTTGGCTGCGCCTCTTGCTGACCTTTCCCCTCCTTTCCTAGCTGGCTTCCTGTCTCCACTCTGCAGTCCCAGGCACCTGCCTGCAAGGGGACTTGCGCTCGGGGAAGGAAGTGGCAAGTAGGTCTTTCTCAGGGGACAGCATGGCCAGTGTGGGGACTCAGGCTGTGAAAGGGTTGAGGTGCAAAGGAATTGATTCTAGAGAAAGGGGAGCCAGAGAACAAGACACAGAGCTGCTTCCTGGCCAAAGAGATGGCTGAGACAGGAAACCCAGCTATTAAAACAAGATGGGCCGACCAGCAACAAATGAGATGTAGTCTTCGGAGTCTCATAATTTGATGAAGAGAATTAAGTGAGGATTCATGGCTTTGAGAGGCTTTCAAATGATTTGGGGGTGGATTTAAAGGCAGCTTGGAAGGGGAAGTCGAGTCAGGGGCCCACAAGAGCAGAGCTCTGAACCAGGGTGCTTTTAGCTAAGTGTGATCAAAGGGGTTTTAATTTGCATTTCCCTGACTGCTAAGGATGTCTAACAGTTTAAAGTGACTGGTTAGTCATTATTATTACTTTTTGTGAGAACTACGTTCATTTTATTAGTCCATGTATTGATGTGTAGTTTTGGTTTATGTGGTGGTTAATTATTTGTGTGTTTAATTTTTATAGTTATTTTTAGTTTTTAGCTTTGTTTTTCAAGGTAGGATCTCACTCTAGCCCAGGCTGACCTGGAGTTGTTAAACCCTGGGCAGGGTTGGGGCCTGAGGGCCTCAGCAGATGACACTGGTGACCTTAGCGAAGAGGAAGAAGGACCTGCAAGAATTGTGGCTGGTACTGGGAGAAGGTTAGTGTGCAGTGTATGGAGACATGGCAGAGCCCTGCAGACACTGGAGGCCTGCTGTGCCAGCTGCTGCCCTCTGTACCATGGCCTCTGGAAGGGTAGAGGAGCTGCCCAATGTAGGTGGCCTGTGTCCAGATAGTCCTGGGACTATCTAGTCCCAGGCTGGCCTCAAACTCATTGTGGTCCTCCTACTTCTGCCTCCCAAGTGCCTGGATCAAAGGTGTGTGTTACCACATCCTGCGCTGTAGTTCTTTTTATATCCAATATGTGAAATAATCCAGGCCCAGAAAGAAAAAAAGTCACATTTCTTGCTCATATGCAGATCCTAATTTTTATTAAGGCTGTGTATATATGTAAATAAGAGGTTGTGAAGTTTGAATTATTAAAAAAAATGAAGGAAGGAAAGGGGAAAGAAGGAAGGAACCACGCCAGTTGTGGGTGAAGGGGGGTAGTGGTGTTGGGCCTGGACCAGGTAGAGGTGACAGGATTTCAGAGCTTGGAGACAGATGCATGCTGGACATGTGATAAATAGGTCGAGGTCCTTAGCTCTGGCATCTAACCCTGCATGTTGGTGCTCGGGAGCGGATTACTGTAAGGGGCTTAGCTTGGCACTGTGATGCAGACCTGCCTGGAGTCCCACTCCTTCAGTTGTGCTCTGTAAAGGGGCACCTTGCATGGTCCCATGCTGGGTACTGCTGGGACTCTCAGCAAAAGAGATTCGAGGAGCTTCTGGTCTGGTGGGGCTTTGGATGGGTGATCCCCACTCATCCAACCACTTGAGGCAGAGTGGAGGCTGAGGTGAGAGTTCAGGCCAGCTTCTCAGAAATGATGTTGTATGTTGAGTAAAAGCAGGTACCATAATCAGGAGGCACGGGTACAGAGGGTTTTTCTGCCTTTCTGCATGGAGGATTAAATCTCTGACTGTCTCCCTGGTAGCTGGGGGGTTCCAGCCACAGCCACCACCTGGGATTTCATCCTGTGCCAGTCTGAGGACACAGGGCAAGCTACCGTTGTGTCGAGAACAGTCCCTGGGGGAGCCATTCCTCTGCCACCTGGCCAGACCTGCTTCTAGGGGTGGGGCCACCAGCCTGTTTACCCAGAGGGTGTGTTCCGTATGACTCCTTTCCTCTGCTTTGGAATTACAGTCCAAAGGCTAAACCTGAGTGTGGTGGTCCCAGCACTCCAGAGGCTGAGGCTGAAGGACGGCCACAGCTTTGAGGCCACCCTGGTCTACATTGCCAGTTCCAGAACAGCCAGGGCTACATAGTTAGACCCTGTCTAAACAAGCTGAATAACAGCAAAAGGAGAAAGAAATAGAGAGAGAGAGAAAGAAAGAAAGAAAAGAAGGAAGAAAAAGAAAGAAAGGAAAGGAAGAAAGAAAAGGAGGAAGGAAGGAAAAGAAAGAAAGAGAGAAAAGGAAAGGAAGGAGAAAGGAAGGAAGGAAGGCCCATAGAGAACTTTCTAGTAGCTGCTGAACAGTTTGAGGAAATGAGTGACACAGGGAGACGAGCTGTCTTCCTCTTCTCCCATACATTATTCTTTTCTGCTTTTCTTTCTCCTCTGCTTTCTTTTCCGATGTGTGTTCTTTCCTATAGCCATCCTTGAACTTGGGGTGCACACTTGAATAGGTGTACACTCTGGTACAACTGCACCCCCGCGGACCTGTGTAGAGACCTCGTGCTCAGGGGTCCACCTCTCTACCCAGTGCTGTGATGGCTCAGGCCCAGAGGGTCTCAGGGAACATCCCCTGGGGAGCACACTATGGCAGAGCTTTGCAGAACACTTGGGAAATTTTCGTGTGGGTGGGCAAGGGGGAGGCAGAGCGTTAGGAGGGGCAGTGCAGCCAGGCTGTGCTCAAGTGGGAATGGGCATGGGGCAAAGGTGGGCTGTTGTGGTTCAGGTGGGTCCGCAGGTTCTGGTGTGGAGTAATCACAGGTAGGAAGGGCAGGAAGGGTAGTGGGGTTTGCCCTCAAGCCAAGCAGGAGAGGCCGGCCCTGCCAAGTAGGAGAAAGGCTGGTGGGGAGGGAGGGCACAGGCATGAGGGATGGGGACTGGCTTTCCAATTCCAGCAGTTTTGGCATCACGAAGAGACTTGTAACATGGGGTCATGTGCATAAGATGTTAAAACCTGGGCAGGGTTGGGGCCTGAGGGCCACAGCAGATGACATGTGGCCACTGGTGACCTTAGTGAAGAGGAAGAAGGACCTGCAAGAATTGTGGCTGGTACTGGAAGAGGGTTAGTGTGCAGTGTATGGAGACATGGCAGAGCCCTGCAGACACTGGAGGCCTGCTGTGCCAGCTGCTGCCCTCTGTACCATGGCCTCTGGAAGGATAGAGGAGCTGCCCAATGTAGGTGGCCTGTGTCCAGACATGACCAGCTTGCCAGCTAGAGGGACTGAGCCAGTTGGCTGGCCCAAGGGCCCTAATCCCAATACACTGGGGCTCCCAGCTGCACAGCCCAGCCTGAGCAAGGTGTGCCCGGCTGCAGGGAGGGGCTGGAATGAGAGTTGTAGTCAGTTTCCTTGGCCTTCTGGATTCACTGAAAGATAATAGAGGTAAGGAGGGGAGGGACCTATAGGCCAGGCAGGGATGGGTCTGTCCCCAGGCCTTGCTGGAGCAGAGACAGGAGCACATTCCAGAGGCCACTGAGGAGGAAGGGTGCTCAGGGCTGGCACAGTGGTTGAAGCACGCCTCCTTCTCAGGGCTGACTTGGTGGCCAAGGCAAGGTGAGGGGGGACACAGGAAGGTGGGCATCTGTGGACATGCCCCTGCGTGCACATGTGTGTGTGGACACAGACAGATACGCATGAACACACACAGGATATTAGTAGCTCATGATATTCAAACATGGCTGGGGAAATGTGGGCGTCCTGGGAGAGATGTGAGGAGGCAGTGGTCTTTAGTGGTGTCTCCTTTTCTCCCCTCCCCCCTTCCCCTCCCTTTTCCCCTCCCCTCCTCTCCCCTCCCCCTCCCTGTTTTTTTGAGACAGGGTATCATATAGCTTAGGTTGTCCTTAAACTCCTGATCTTCCTTCTTTCCTCTTCAGAGTACTGGGATTACAGGTGTGAACTATAATGCCTACCTTATGCTTTTCTTTCTTTTTTTAAAAGTCTTTATTTATTGGCAAGGAGAGAAAAGGAAGGAGAGAGAATGGGGGTGCTAGGGCCTCTAGCCGCTGCAAATGAACTCCAGATGCATGTGCCACTTTGTGCATCTGACTTTATGTGGGTACTGGGGAATCAAACCCAGGTCATTAGGCTTTGCTAGCAAGCGCCTTACTGGCTGAGCCATCTCTCCAACCACATTCTTTTAAAAAAATATTTATTTGCAATGAGAAAGGTGGGGAGGGAGAATGAAGGGGTGTGCCAGGGCCTCCAGCTACTGCAAATGATTTCCAGATACATGTGCCATTTTGTGCATCTGGCTTTATGTGGGTACTGGGGAATCGAACCTGGGCCATGAGGCGAACAACCTTTAACTGCTGAACCATCTCTCCAACCCTTGTGCTTCATTCTTAATTGGAAAGGACCAGATTTCCATACACATCAGTGTGGCTGCATGTTCATTCTGGTTATTGTGGGAGGGTGTATGTAGGTGCTGTTCTGTTCTCTTCTGTGTGTTTGCAGTGTCTGGTGGCTGCAAACATTGAAGGAAGTGTTATGATACAGCCAAGTTCATTCAGTCTTTTTGATTTGTTTTGTTGTTTTTCAAGGCAGGGTCTTGCTGTAGCCCAGGCTGACTTGGAATTCACTATGTAGTCTCAGGGTGGCCTTGAACTCACTGCCTTCCTCCTACCTCTGTCTCCCCAGTGCTGGGATCAAAGGTGTGCGCCACCACGCCCGACCATCCAGTCCTTTAGAAGACTCTTCTGAGGACCTCAGCTTCATGATTTACTTCCTTTCATAGGACCCCCTCCCATACTCCTACCCCTTCTCCCTAAACACCAGATTCTTTACCCCTCCCCAGCCTGTGTGCCCCACCTCCTGGCACTGTCACCTGGTCTGGTCTGTGTGCATGTGGCTTGTGGACATGGCCTTCAGCCCCGTAGTTAATCCCCTAGTCTAGTGCAGGGCTTTGCTGGTCAGTTGCTTTGAGGATGGGTTGCTTTTAGTGTTTTATGGAGAATTATCTGAGCAACAGGCTGGCCTTCTGTCTGCAGAGGGACATTGAAGCGAGACATTCAGCCATTCATTCTCTTATAGTGGTTTCTAAACACTAGAAGGAGCATGGCTCTTTATTTATTATTACTATTATTTTTAATTTTTTATTGACAACTTCCATAATTATAGACAATAAACCATGATAGTTCCCTCTTCACCCCCACCTCCTCCTCTCATCCACCCTCCATCATATCCCCTGAGAGTGGCTCTTTAAAAAACAAAACAGGAGGGCTGGAAAGATGGCTCAGAGGTTAGGTTGCTTGACTCCAGAGCCTAATAACTACCTGAGTTCAATTCCCCAATGCCCACGTAAGCCAGATGCACAAAGTGCCGCATGCATCTGGAGTGTGTTTGGAGTGGCTGGTGGCCCTGATGCCATTCTGTCTGTCTGTCTGTCTGTCTCTCCCCTATCTCTCTCTATATCTATCTGCTTGCAAATAAATAAATAAATAATAATTTAAAAAAAGACAGGAGCGCACACCTTTAATCCCAGGCAGAGGTAGGAGGATCGATGTGAGTTTGAGGCCAGCCTGAGACTATACAGTGAATTCCAGGCGGGACTAGAGCAAGACCACACAAAACAAAACAAAAATTTAAACACTACATGGCCTTTTTTTTTTTTTTTTTTTTTTGAGGTAGGGTCTGTAGCTCAGGCTGACCTGGAATTCACTGTGTAATCTCAGGGTGGCCCCCGTTTAAACACTACATGGCATTTTGTTAATATAATTTACATTGCAGTGAGCAAGAAAAAGTGCTAGAAAGCACACAGAGAACTAAACATCTCAGTGTGTTAACGCTATAACTGTCATCTTCACCACAAAAGACATTTGTTTCCTAAAGAACTGAAAGAGAGCCAGGTGTGGTGGCTTTAATCTCAACAGAGGTAGGAGGATCACCTTGAGTTAGAGGTTACCCTGAGACTACATAGTGAATTCCAGGTCAGCATGGGCTAGAGCGAGACCCTAATTCGGAAAACAAAACCAAAACAAAAATTCACTGTGTAGTCTCAGGGTAGCCTCAAACTCACGACGATCCTCCTACTTCTGCCTCCTGAGTGCTGGGATTAAAGATGTGTGCCACCTCGCCTGGGTTATTATTTTTAGTCTAGCCCTCCCCATCTTCTACAAACATTAGATACTTTATCTTTCGGCTCTGGGGGGCAGGTCAAAGGAGCCTCAGTTTCTCAGGATGCTCTCTAGAGGTGTGCATGGGGGCACACACCTGTCAGCCGTACTCACCTCCTAATATCCCAGGTAGACCTCCAAATGTGACAGATTTTTATAGTCTGTCTCGCAGCCATGAGAACGTAGGCACTTGAACAACATTTGTGAATAGGGCAAAGGACATTTATTAAAGAGAAAAAAAAAGGTGGAAAAGTCCCAAAGTATCATCTTTAGGATTTTGGCATCATCCAAAGAAGAGAAAGGGGGAAATGGAAGGTAAAGTTATGCTTTTTGAGTTAGAACAGAGAAAAGCTGGCGGGCCTAGCAGTCTGGGAGCAGCTGTATCCAGGGAGCGTGTGTATATGTGAGTGGGGGGGTGGCTTTATGTGGTGATTTTTCCCTCTGAGGAAAACGATCCTCACTTTCAGAGACATGAGGAACACTGGTCCAGAGTCAGGAATGACTACCCCCTCCCAGGAGGGCCTGGGGCTCATTTAGACTTTTCCCAGCCTTATGGCTGTGACAGGATCACTGTGGCTAATGCTTCTGGGTGACATCACTCCCCACCTGAAAGTCAGGGGGCTACTGGTGGCAGTCCCTGCTGGATGTGGAACTCCTGCTGTCCAGGAAGGGGGTTACAAGGACCCAGCATTCAGGCCTGCTTCGACAAGCTGTCGGTGTGTGGTCAGATGTCAGGCTGTGGCCATGTGGATGAAGGCCAGGGCAGGGGCTGGGCTGGAGCAGCTGCCTCCCCTCCCTCCCTGGCAGTTATCTTGCTGTCAGCCGCACAGTTCTGTGCAGCTGCCCACGGTGGGCCCATGGGTGGAGTGGCTGGACAAGTGGGTATTTCCCTCCCAGGAGGCAGGTGCCCACAGCCACTTAGCACTTAGAACTTGGTTGTTTTTAAAATGTTTAATTAATTTATTTTCACACAGAACAAGACAGGGAGGGAGGGAGAGAGAGAGAGAATGATGCATGTACCACTTTGTGCATCTGGCTTTATACATGGGTACGGGGAATTGAACCTGGGTCTTTAGGCTTTGGAGGCAAGCACCTTAACTGCTGAACCATCTCTCCAGCCCTGGATCTTAGTTTTGAAAAGCACTTTGCAGTCATGAGAGGTCCAGCACCCATCAGAGCACATGAGACATGGGAAAGAAGATCTCAAATGTATATAGAAGAGAGCCTGGCAGGATGGACACCCATGTGGCCATCTGCCACCCTCCTACTCTAGTCCCAGATACTGCAAAAGATTGGGCATTAGCAAAGACAGATTGAGCCAATGCAAGATTTAAAAAGGACAGGGCAAACAGCAAATTCTAACCCCAAGTCTGATAATAACCAGTGATGGATCTCTTGGAGTTCTGATGCTGCTCCTCCAGCTCAGCTACTCCTAGTAAAACTTCATCTGGTGCCGGCAGCTCTCCTTGGCAGCCATCCCATAGTCCTGGCATTTCACTGGGTCTCCACTGCACCCATAGTTCATCCTCATGGCTCCATTGGGCTTCCACACAGGCAACCTACCACACCTGCTTCACACTTCCCCTGGCCATTTCCAAAAAACTATCGCAGGATTAGCTGGGCGTGGTGGTGCACACCTTTAATCCCAGCACCTGGGAGGCAGAGGTAAGAGGATTGCCATGAGTTCAAGGCCACCCTGAGACTACATAGTGAATTCCAGGTCAGCCTGGGCTAGAGAGAGACCCCACCTCGAAAAACCAAAAAAAAAAAAAAAAAACAACAACAACAACAAAAAAAAAACTATGTTGCAGATCCAATGACCGCTCTACCTGCATTTGTTATACTCGATAGAATCAGGTGGGCTACCAATTTGTTAATCCAGGGGGGGAACAAAGCTGACTTTGAAGGGCAGAAAATCTTCAGCATTCAAGCCCCTTACTTCAAAGAGTCCGCATTCTTCTGCTGTCCCAATGCAGATCAGCTGGCCCAATCTCAATGGTTGTCCTCACTCAAACAATTGCAGCTGGACAGGCAGCAATGTTGGCCCAAAGATTTGATTTCCTTCTGTGCCATCTCCATCTGCTCACACTGGTCCATTTAAGCAACCCTGCACAAGTTCTCAGGACACAGGCAGCCAGAAGCAGCAAGCCTCTCACTGCCTCCAGACCAGTCCCAACAAAATTCTTTCTCATCCTCCTTTGTCCCCCCTCATACTGGCTTACCTGCCCCCAGCTGAGCCTCACCCTTTCCTGCCTTTCAGCCTTGCCTTTGGGCCTGAAGAGCCTCCCTGCTCTCCCGTGGCCAGTCCTTCTGGGCTGTAGGATGGGGCCCCGTCTTCTAGCACCCCTAATCATGTTCAGATAATACACGTTTGCTTGCTCTTTGCCCCCTGCCTCTGCCCAGAGAGGGCAGAGGGGCTGTTTCTGCAAAGGTCTGGGTCTTTTCCTTGATGGCACATGGCAGGCAGCCAGCAAATATTTGTTGAACGAACAAGTGATTAACAGTTGGGTGCTTTACGAGGACCTATGAAGGGGTCAGTTTTGTGTTGTTAGAGGTATGAGACATCACACCCTGTCTTTCCCCGCCCCCCCCCCCCAGGTTGGGTCTCACTTTAGCTCAGGCTGACCTGGAATTCACTATGTAGTCTCAGGGTGGTCTCAAACTCATGGTGATCCTCCTAACTCTGCCTCCTGAATGCTGGGATTAAAGACGTGCACCACCACACCCGGCTTTTGTCTTTTTGTTTTGTTTTGGGAGACAGACTCATGTAGCCCAGGCTGGCTATGAGCTTACTGTGCAGCCAAGGCTAACCTTCAATTACTGATTCTCCTGCCTCTCAAATGCTAGGATTACAGGCATATAATCATAAACCACACCTGATTTATATGGTGCCGGGGACTGAACCCAGAGCCTCATGCATGGTAGGCAAGTACTCTTATAAACTGAGCCACATCCCAGCCCCTGGCTGGTGTCTTTGAAACTGTGATACCTATTGATTTTTTGTTTGTTTGTTTTTTTCGAGGTAGGGTCTCACTCTAGTCCAGGCTGACCTGGAATTCACTATGTAGTCTCAGGGTGGCCTTGAACTCATGGTGATCCTCCTGCCTCTGCCTCCCAAGTGCTGGGATTAAAGGCGTGCGCCACCACGCCCAGCTTCCCTATTGATTTTTTTGTTGTTGTTTGATTTTTGGTGGCAGGGTCTCGCTCTAGCCCAGGTTGACCTCGATTTCACTCTGTAGTCTCAGACTGGCCATATCCTCAAGGTAATCCACCTGCCTCAGCCTCAGTGCTGGGACTATAGGAATGTACCACCATGCCTGGCTCCTATTGATTTAAAATTTTTTTTTGTGATTCTGGGAATGGAATCTTGAGCTTCATGCATGCTATAAAGTACTCTACCACAGAGGCACACCTCCAACCTTACCTGGTGATTTTTTTAAAAACATAATTTATTTAAGAGGAGAGAGAGAGAGAATGAGAATATTGGAGTACCACGGCCATTTGCCCCTGCAAATGAACTCTAGATGCATGTGCCACTTTGTGCATCTGGCCTTATGTGGGCACTGGGAATCGAGCCTGGGCTGGCAGGCTTTGCAAGTGAGCACCCTTAATCTATGAGCCATCTCTGCAGCCCACACCCGGTGATTTTGATGGGTCATTCATCTGACCCAGTTTTATGGGAGGAAGAGGTTTATTTCAAGCTTTCAGATCCAGGGGAAGTTCTGTAGATGGCAGAAGAAGCTGGCTTCCTTTCACAGATCCAAGTAGAGAGAAAACTGTAATATCAACAGCAAGCGTCAGGGTCCCCGGCAGAGCTCAAACTTCTCTGCATAGCTTTTGCCTGGAATTCAGGTCTGTCCCCAGTGCCACCTCCTTCAGCCAGGCAGCTGGAGAGCCAAGTTACAAGCTTTACTAAAACAACTCAGTCTATGGGGGACATACATTCAAAATATCACAGTGGACCTCAAATATGGGGAAATTACTGTGTGATGAGAACTTCACGCCCTCAGAAGGGGGATTGCCAGGATGACAACTTCTGGGGGGACGTGAGGGGAGTCTGGGAAGGGAAGAGGTGATGATGCCATAGAAGGCGGGGTTGGAGAGTGGGATGCGGAGCAGAAAGGTAGGAACAAGTGAGGAAGGGAGACAGAGGACACCCCATAGGTTTTGTCTTTATTTGTCTTCGACCTGGGGATCCATCCAGGGCCTATTGCATGCTAGATAAGCATTGTACCACCAAGCCCCAGCCCAGCCCTTCCATAGATTCCCAAGAGCAGTTTCCTGTATCCAGGCAGGGCAAGCTGGTCCATGTTTGGCAGGAGGGACAAAGACTTTTCTGGACCTGTTGTGTCCAGAAGATGGCTAAGGCTAGTTTGACTTTAGGTGTGGTCCCTGAGGATGGGGACCCAGCTAGGGCCTGTGGACATGTGTTCTGGAGGAGCCTGCATGAAGTGGTCAAGGGATCTTTGTGGCACCTTCCGAAGCCTGAGCATTGGATATACATGGAGCATTCTGCTGAGACCCAGGGTGTGGGATCACTGGGGACAGGCTGTGAGACTTACCTCTGTGATGCAAGCCAATTCCTGGCCATCAGGGTCCTTTGGAAGGCAGGCTTGAGTGCTGTCTAGGGATGGAGGTTCCAGGGCCTGTGCCACACCTGTAAGCAGAGTCTCTGATTGTGTGGGGTGTGAAGTCCGGGACCGAATGACAAGGAGGGCATCTGTTAAGGATGAGGTCGTGTTCATTCAGAAGAAGCTACCCTTTGGCTGGAGGGGTTTTCCTGGAGTTGGTGACAGGCATCCCTGAGTCCCATCTCCTCTGTTCCAGGTTGTCACTGAAGATGGCAGAAGCTCACCAAGCTGTGGCCTTTCAGTTCACTGTCACTCCCGACGGGATCGACCTCCGCCTGAGCCATGAAGCCCTTAAGCAGATCTGCCTGTCGGGACTTCATTCGTGGAAAAAGAAGTTGATCCGATTCAAGGTTGGCTGGTGTCCTGTCATGTCCAAGAGCGGCTTTCTGGGTGTCCATGAAGCAATTGTGCTTTTACACCTGTCACTGGTGGACGTTGTTCCAGTGCCAGCCAAGCACCTAAAAAGAAGTATTAATCAGCTGAATGCTTTTTGTTGTTTTGTTCTAGTTTTGAGACAGGGTCTCACTTTGGAGTCTAGGCTGGCTTCATACTCACCATTCTCCTGCCTCAGCTTCCTGAGTGCTGGGATGACAGGCCAGTTCCCCTGTCAGGCAGGTGAAGCTCACTGGCCCTCTGTAAAATGGGCAAGGAAGTCAAGGCTGGGAGAGAAAAGGACCTTCTTAGCAGGAAGCAGAGTCAAGTCTGAACTGTAAGCACTTCTGTCTTCCATCTGAGGCCCCACCCCTTACACCTTATTGAAAAGAATCCTTTCCAAACTTGAAAGGATTCTTCTTTTCTTTCTTTTTTTTGGAGAAAGGATCTCATGTAGCCCAGGCTGGCCTTGAATTTGCTTTATAGATAAGGATGTTCTTGAACTCCTGATGCTCTTGCCTCTGCCACCCAAGTACTGGGACTACAGCTGTGTACCACCATGCCTAGCGTTCTCTCTCTCTCTCTCTCTCTCTCTCTCTCTCTCTCTCTCTCTGTTTGAAACAGAGTCTAGGTTTGTAGCCACAGTTTGATTTGAACTTGTGATCAATCCTTCCTCAGCCTTGTAGTTGAAGTTACAGGCATCTACCACTTGGCTTTTTTTATTTATGTTTTTGTTTTTCCAGGTAGGGTCTCTCTCTAGTCCAGGCTGACCTGGAATTCACTATGTAGTCTCAGGGTGGCCTTGAACTCATGGCAACCCTCCTACTTCTGCCTCCCGAGTGCTAGGATTAAAGGCATGCTCCACCACGCCCGGCCCACTTGGCTTTTTAAAAAATTATTTATTTGCATGTGCTCCCGTGTGTTCATGTGTGTACCAGTGTCTCTTGCCACTGCAAACATTTGCTTGTGTCACTTTTTAAAAAAATTATTTATTTTTTTGTAAGTAGAGAGATAGACAGAGAGAGAGAATGGGCATGCCAGGGCCTTTTGCCACTGTAAAGGAACTCCAGATGCATACACCACTTTGTGCATCTGGCTTTATGTGGGTCCTGAGGACTCAAACCCAGGTCAGCAGGCTTTGTAAGCATCGCCTTTAACCACTGAGCAATCTGTCTAGCCCCCTTAATTATTGTTTTTTTGAGACAGGGTTTCATACTGTAGCCAAGGTTGGCCTTGAACTCAAAGCCATCTTTTTGCCTCAGTTTCCTGAGTGCTGGGATTCTAGGCCTGAATTGCCACACCCATCTTAGCAAATTTGTAATCATGGCTTTGTTGATAAATTATTTCAGCACTGAAAACTGTTTCTATGACTTC
>PVHP010027438.1:0-23850 GCA_004024765.1 Zapus hudsonius | reverse complement strand
TCACTGATCACCTGGGACATTCAATTTCCCAGCATCCCCACTGCCCTCTGCCTGTGCCTGGAGACATGACCGGTGCCTGCTTTCTGATGAATTCCTTAGCCCTGGGCCTAAGGAAATCCTCCTCAGCCAGCCTGTTGCCTGCTAAGTCGACACAGTCTTGGTGACTCAGAGCAAGGAAGCAGACCAGGGAGCTGGGCAAGTCCTTAGCTCAGTTCCTCACACAGATAAAGCCTTACAGACAGATTAAGCAGGGGCCAGTGTGATCTGCTCTGTGCTGGCTCAGTCCTCAGTCGTTCTGAAGGTGAAGCTGTCGTTGACCATCTGGACACCTCAGGCCCAGGATGCTTCCACGGGCACGTGAAAATACCCACCACCCCACCATGCTGCTGAGAGTCAAACAAGAGTTTTTCTTTTTCAGAACAAGGAAAAGGAGTTTTACTTATATAATGAATGCAGCCTGAATTTTTTTTTCCATCCTTAGAACAATGTAGTTATTAAAAAACTGGCTTTTTTTTTTTTTTTGTAACATCTCATTCTAGCCCAAGCTGACCCGGAATTCATTCTGTAGCTCAGGCTGGCCTCAAACTCATAGTGATCCTCCTGCCTCAACTTCCAGGGTGCAGGGATCAAAGGTGGATAGATAGCACCACACCCAGCAAAGCATTTTTTTAAATCCATCTTTATTTCTCTGCAGAGAGAGAGAGAGAGAGAGAGAGAGAGAGAGAGAGAGAGAGAGAGAGAGAGAGAAAACTAGACTTGAGCACACCGGGGCCTCCTAACACTGAAAACAAACTCCTGATCCATGTGCTACTTTGTGTATCTGGCTTTACATGGGTGCTGGGGGGGATCAAACCTGGGTCCTTAGGCTCTGTGGGTGAGCGCCTTAACCGCTGAGCCATCTCTCCAGCCCACATTTTTTTAATGGAGGAATGGGCTCATAAAAATGAAAACCATCAGAGCTCATGAAAGTACAAGTGTGACCATGGATGACCAGATGGCCGAGCAGAACACAGCTGGCCCAGCAGGGGTGTGGGCACTTCATGAGAAAGAGCAGTCACCTCCCTTCCTTGAGGGGCCCAGGTCCTTCCCCACCCCTAGCTACCTACCAGGGCATATTGGTCATGTGTACCCTCTCCCCTCACTTCTCCAAACAAAATAAGAGAAACTCAGCCAGAGAGGAGGCTTCTCTTGGACAGCACAAGCCCTGGTGTGACCTTACTCTTCCTCACTGACCTCACAACCGCATCACTCCCAGCATGTGATGGGCCTGCCATGGCCGCCCCGCAGTGACATGAGACCAGACTTAGGGAAACAGCCTGCCCTCTGCACTGCCCTCACGCCTTCTCTGTCCCTCCCAGCCTCCTGGGGATGACACTGCTTCTCAGAAGCGACTCCACCTAACCGTGTGGGTGTCTACTGGGACCACTTCCTCCCTGCCACCGGGCAAGGCTGCCGCCTGTCTGAAAGGGAGCTTCCAATGAGCCAAAGGTGACATCACTGTGAGTCAGTGCTGTGACAAATGAGAATTTGTTTACTCGAAGTTCAACAGTTAAATGGAGAGTTTCTAAGCCAGTCTGCAGGGCAGGCTGTGTCAACTCAAGAGGAGAAACTAAAAAGCAAAAGGTGAAATCCAGGGCTGAGAAATTCCTAGAAAAGAATTCATAACCTGGGCTGGGTGATGGTTGGCTGAGGTAACAGGAGAGGCGGGCAGGATGACCTCAGCCCACTGGGCTACCATCTGTCAACATTTCCTACTGAACTCTCCAAAGGGAATATGGCTAGTATACAACAGCCTGGCTTTCCATGTGTAAGAGACTCCAGTGGGCAGGACCGGGGCCATGGCCTTGGGTAAGAGTGCTTGCCTACAAGCATGAAGGCCCAAGAGCCCCTGACATACCCTGAGATCAGCACCCCAGTACTCATGGCCATCCAGGCCAAAGAGCCCCAGTGCTGAGGAGAGTAGAGACCAGAGAATCACTGAGCCTCCATAATCAGACAGTCTGACTGAAGACAGTATCTCTGGGTTCAGAGACAGGCTCCATCTCAAGAAACATCCAGACTAGTAATAGAACAGGACACCCCATATTCTCTGGCCTCTATGCGTGTACACCATACACACACACACACACACACACACACACACACACACACACACACACACTACACATAATGCATACACCTATGTCGATGATAGAGATTAAATGAACATAAATGTCAATCTGCCCATGACAGTAGATGGCCACCAGGGGCAGCCCTCTGCATTACTCCCTGGTTCTTCCTCCTGGGAACTTTTCACAAGGGACCCTCTGCCCCCTGGGGGCTCATTCTCGCTCTATGTTCTTCTCCTGGACCCACCAACAAATCAAGGTCCTCTGTATAGATTTACACTTAACCAGTAAAGCTCATACCAACTTGATGCCTAATTTACACCCCCAAGACTGTAAGAAACCCACCCCCATCACATGCAGATGACCAACTTGAAACCCCTCCAACTTGAGAGTTTTCGGCTTCACTTTCTTCCTAAATAAATATTTCTTAATTTTCCCTTCTGCTGAGTCTACACTTGTCAATTCTTTGTAAGTTGCAAGAACTCAGAGCCACTGACTTGAGAGGTTCCTTTGCTCTCAAAACTGATAACAAAAAAAAAAAAAAAAAAAAAAAAAAAAAAAAAAAAAAAAAAAAAAAAAAAAAAAAAAAAAAAAAAAAAAAAAAAAAAAAAAAAAAAAAAAAAAAAAAAAAAAAAAAAAAAAAAAAAAAAAAAAAAAAAAAAACTGGTAACAACACCAAGAAAGAAAGAAAAAAAAAATCTACTGGACAGGACAGCCCAGATTTGTGAGAAAATAGCAAAGCCAGGAAAAAGTTAACCTTGTAAACACAAGTCTGCTTTCTGGAGGAATCCATGTTGGGGCGTGTGTGAGAACTCTACTTCCTGGTCCATTTTGCTGTGAATCTGAAACTTCTCTGACAAATAAAGTTTATTTCAAATAAAAGTTGGTGGAGATAACAACCCCAGAAAAGTCACCAAGGCCACAGTGAGCTGCATAGCATCCTGAAGAGGTTTGTTCTGGATCAAGGGGGAGGTCCTGTAACAGGACCAACCAGCTAAGGTGTGGTTACTGCAGGAGTTCCAAGAGGAGAGACCTCTCTCCTCCCCATGGACCCTTGGAATGTTCTATGGATTAATGTTCCCAAGGCAGTCCCATTCATAATAGCTTCAAACAAACACAAACACCGAGCATTATATTTAACCCAACAAGGTAAGATGAAAGGCCAAAGTAAGTAATAAGATTCATGGAAAAGGGCTGGGGAGATGGCTCAGTGGCTGAGGTGCTGGCTTGTAAAGCTTGCCAGCCTGGATTTGATTCCCCAGTGCCCATGTGAGCCCGATGCACGGGAGCTCTGGCCCTGTGGACTTGGGGTGTCTCACCCTCCCAACATGTGGTCCTGTTCACCAGTTGGTGCTCTCTGAGCCTTCTGTGAGGATGGCTGAGTAAACCCACGGTCATCTGCAATCACTCAGTCTCTCCCCGTCTCTCCTTGAGGAAGTTGAGGTGAGTGGGTCGGGATGACTAAAGCTGTAACACTCTAATCAAGGTTTGGTCTTTCTGGTAACCAGCCACATCCTGAAGCTAGTTAGGGCCCACAGCAAGCATCTCGGTATTAAAAATAAATAAATAAAAAGACGGGGGGGGGTGAAGAGATGGCTCAGTGGATAAGGAGCTAGCTAGCAAAGCCTGACAACCAGGGTTCGGTTCCTCAATACCCACGGAAAGCCAGATGCACAAAATGGCACGTGCATCTGGAGTTTGTTTACAGTGGCAAGAGGCCCTAGCACTCTCTCTCTCCCTCTCTCTCTCTCTCTCTCTCTCTCTCTCTCTCTCTCTGTGTGTGTGTGTGTGTGTGTCTCCCCTTCTCTCTCTCACTCCTTCCCTCCCTTCTCTCTCTTTCCTTCTCTCCACTTTTCCCTCTCTCTCTCTCCTTGCAAATAAATATTTTAAAAAGACACTCAGGGATGGGGATTTGGCTCAGTTGGTACAGTTCAGGCCCAAAACACACAAAGCCCTCAGTTTGATTCCCAGCACAGAATTAAAGCAGGTGTGGTGCTGCATGCCTATAGTCTCTGTATTCCCGAGGTCTAGGCAGGAGGATCCGAAATTAAAGCTCATCCTTAGAGCTTCAGCTACCTGGTGACTTATATGGACAGTCTCATAAGACCGGGCTGGTGGGGTGGTTCTATGGAGCTGTTTT
Source organism: Zapus hudsonius (assembly GCA_004024765.1). NCBI lineage: Eukaryota > Metazoa > Chordata > Mammalia > Rodentia > Dipodidae > Zapus > Zapus hudsonius. The sequence goes on along the minus strand of PVHP010027438.1, from coordinate 19,602 downwards.
CAACCAAGTCCCAGTGAGATCAGCATGGTGTGCTCTATTTGAATTTAGAATAAAGGTGGTTTGGGGGTGCTTTTATTAACAGAATAAATACCTCAAAGAAGGCCTCCATTGTTTCAAGTTCATTTCCAGTCTTATGGACTTACTGGAAGATGAAACTATTTGGACAAGTTTTCTTACACTGGCTGAGTATATAGCACATTGACTTGCCTACCATGCATGGAGTCCTGAGTCCAATCCCAGTATGGTACAAACTGGGCATGGTGGTGCACATTTGTAATATAAGCACTTGGGAGACGAAGGCATGAAGATCAGAAGTTCAAGGCCATCCTACACTACATAGTGAGTTCAAGACCATCCTCTACTTCATAACAAGTTGAAGGCTAGCCAGGGACCCTCAGAGGAAGGAGGAGGCAGAAGAGGAGGGGAGGGGAAGGAAGAAAACAAGAAAGGAGGAGTTCCTCTCTGACCTCAGCCTCAGTTCCATGGGCTCCTTCCACTCTCAACATCCTCATGGGAATGCCCTGCACTCAGTCCCACCCTCCCTTTCATCTGGCTGTGCCATCACCCTGACCTCCAACTGCCTTGGCAAAAAAGCGGGCAAAGGGGTGTAAACCACCCTAGGACAGGCTGATACAGAAAAGATGACTTTGCAACCTCCCAGAATGTCACGATGAACTAGTAGGGAATGCATGATGGACAGCAAATTCAGCCTCGGTGGGAAAATGGAGTTGGATTTATTCGCTCATATTTAGGACCATTAAGCAGAGAAGCTGAACGAGAGAAAGAAAGGAAGCAATGGCCCTTTTTTATGTCCATAAGTTTTTGGTTCAGGCACAAAAGCTCATGAATCATGGAAGATAAGCAGTGGCAATCATGGGTATTCTTCAAAGAAGGCAAACCTTGGCAAAATGCAAAGCACAGTGGGTCCATCGTATCCTTAAGTCTGATGCTGAGAACCGGATGCTCTCAGATAACCCAGAGCTTCTGGGACTGCCTACTGCTTTCCTTGCAAAATCCTGGCTCCTTCAACGATCATCTCTTGCCCGTGCCAGAAAAGGCCAGTTTTCAAAAGACACCAAATCCAAGGTCACTTCCACATCACAAAAATATTGTCAGTTGCCAAATTAATTCTTCTAATGGGCTCTTACCCAATCACTTAAGCCTGGCATGTGGGCAGAGTCCAACTTGGGGAATTCCATTCTCACAAATAAAGTCTTCCAAGGAGTTTGAACTGGACACAATGTTATTCTTCATGTCTTCAGCTACCTTCTTATAAATCATATGAGTGCTTTTCATCCCCAAAGTATGAGAGGGATATGCATATGGAATTTCAAAAGATGGATTATGCCAAAGCATTGAGTGATGAGAGATCCCATTACAGAAATCCAGTAATGTTCTCTGGATGTCAAGTCTGGTTTCATTCATTTAATGAGTAGACATGGAGGTGTGTGCCAAGTACAGTTCTCAACACTGCATGGAGCAGAACAAGAGGTTTCTTCTCTCAAGAGGTGAATTTTAGGAGCCGGGGAGATGGCTCAATGGGTAAGAGTGCTGGTTGTACAAACATGAAGACTCAAGTTCAATCCCCAGCACCCACATTATAATAAAATAGTTAGGAATGGAGAAACACATCATGCCTGTGACCCCAGCACCGAGGGAGGTGAAGACAGGAGGATGCTGAGCCTTGCTGGTCAGCTGGTATAACCAAAAAGTGGTGAGAGCTCAAATAAGGACTCTGTCTCAGGCGACTAAGGAGGAAGAGAGATAAAGGGACTCTTGATCTTCTCCTCTGCTCTCTGCACACATCTGTACATATATTTGTATCTACACATGCGCACACTCTACACACACAAGTGAAGATTAGAATGAGTGGATGAGGAGCTTGAGAGACAGCTCAGTCAAGTACTTCTTTACAATTATGAGGACCTGAGTTCAAGCTCCAAAACCCATGTTAAAAAAAAATAAAAGCCAGTAGAGGCTAGAGAGATGACTCAGCAGTTAAAAGTGTTTGCGTGCAAAGCCTAACTACCCGTCTTTGGTTTCCCAGCACCTACATAAGGCTATGTGCACAAAGTACCACGTGTATCTAGAGTTCATTTGAAGGGCATGAAGCCCTCAGGTGTCCATTCATTCTCTCTCCTTGCAAATAAATACATAAATAAATAAGATTTTACAAATCCAGGTGTGGTGGTATGTACTTGTAATCCCAGCACTGGGGAAGCAGAGACAGATAGACCCCTGGAGCTTGCTGGTCAGATAGTCTAGCCTAATTGGCAAACTCCAGGACACGTGGTTGGAATGAAAAATGTCCCCCATAGACTCATGTATTTGAATGGTGGTTGTCAGCTGGTGGCACTGTTTAGGAAGGTTATCGAACCTTAGGACATGAAGCCTTGATGGAAGAAGCTCACTGGGGTGGGGTCTTGAAGTTTTGTAACTTGGCCCCATTTCCTGCCCATCCTCTTCTCTTGCCTGCGAACGTGGCCCATTTCTCTGTTCTCTGGACACACGTGCCACATACCAATACATGCAGAGGCCAGTGCTTAACACTTGAGGTGGCCCTCCGCTCTCCGAATACACATGCAGACAGCACACATACACACAAAAAGAATAAATGTATGTATGGTATGAGATTGGAGAGACAGACAGAAATCAGACTGTTTTAATCCTACCATGGACTTCTGATGTTATTATAGGTACAGTGGAGAGTGATATAGCATGATATAAGATTTTACTTGGTTTTTTTTGGCAAGCAGAGAGATGTATATGGGGGGGGGATAGGCTTGCTAGGGCCTCTGGCATGTAGTACTTTGTGCATCTGGCTCACATGGAACTGGGGAATTAAACCTGAGTCCTTAGGACCTGGAGGCAAGTGCCTTAACTGCTGAGCCATCTCTCCAGCCCTTATTTGGCTTTTTTTCTAAACAAAATCATTGTGAAAGGAAAGAGCCAATGTGTTGGGCTATCTGGAAGGCAGGGATTTATCCTTCTACCGATTTCCACAGAAACCTAATTGCAGGGGTGAACACAGCTATGGCTAGATTTCCCTCCTCTAACCACTGAAATGGCATTGAAATCTTGGTAAGCTCAAAGGTCCAAGGGGTCAAATGCTAGTGTCTGACCACCACCTTTGCACTGCCCCATGGAAATGGTCCTTCCCTCTGTGTCCAGCCATGTGGGACACCAGGTTAGGAAACATTAGCAAGTATCCATGAGCTACTACAGTAGCTGTGCGTGCTCCACTGAAGGCAGTTCACTGGCAAAGTGAAGGACCAGAATAGGGGACATTAGTCTTGCAGTGCCCTGAATCATCCCTCATGTCACATGCTACCTGGTGAGTGACTGTTCCCTTGGCTAGGGAAGGTCGTTGGCTACTCCTACCCAAAGTTGTGCTCTGGAGGACCAAAGAGAAAAATCAAGAAAATCATGTCTTCAAGAGAAGCCAAGAGCACACCTGGAAACAGCACCAAACAGGCTTATAAATTTCAAAGCAAGATGGAAGACAAGAATCAGGGGTGTGAAGCTGTGGTGGTGTGATCCAGGTGTCCCTCATAAACTTATGTGTCCTGAATGCTTGATCCCCAGCTGATGGCAATTTGGGAATTGGAAGCTTACTGGAGGTGTGCTGTTGGGCGTGGGCTTATGGGTGTTATAGCCAACTTCCCCCTGCCAGTGTGTGGCACACTCGCCTGTTGCTGTTATCCACCTGATATTAACCAGGAGGTGATGTCCAGCCTCTGTTCATGCCATCGTTTTCCCTGCCATCATGGAGCTTCCCCTTGAGTCTGTGAGTCAAAATAAACCCACTCTTCCCCTAAGCTGCTTTTGGTTGGATGTTTGTCACAGCAAGGAGAAACTGACTGAAACAAAAGCCCAACAAAAAAGAAATGTGGCAGGGCTATAAAGATGGCTCAGCAGTTAAAGCACTTGCCTGCAAAGCCTAACAACTCAGGTTCAATTCTCCAGTACCCATGTACCATGCATGTAAAGCCCGATGCACAAGGTGGCATATGCACCTCGAATTTGTCTACAGCAACTAGAAGCCCTAATATGCCCATTCTCTCTCTCTTCTCTCTCTTTCTCTCTCTCTCCTTTCTTCTCTTGGAAATAAATAAAATAATTTAAGAAATAATATGGAAGCTGCTGATCAGTGAGAAGTATGAAGAAGAGGAGAGTGGAGACAAGCCAATCCAGGGGAATTCTTAATAGTGTGTGCAAATTCTCATGATAAACTTCTCATATAATTATCACACAAATGCATATGATTGCCATGTGTCTTTTGAAGAGATGGAAGGGGTCTTGGGTCCGGCTTTTGCCAAATGGTCACTGGCTCACACGGAAAACTGTTCTAGCATTGGGCAGTGCCACGATCAGTTTTCCCAGAACCCTTCTTCTGGCCAGAAGTCTGTTCTTGCATGACCCACAGAGTAAATCTAATTCCTTTTCCTCAATGCTTCAAATAATTAGAAACAGGTCCACGTCTCTTTTCAATACGTCCTGCTGCAGGCCACACATGCCCAGGTCCCCTTGATCGCTTTCAGATGGCAAAATGTCATGGGTACCAAACTTTCAAGTTAAAGGGACTTCAGAAATCAAGTCCAGATCTCCCTCTTGACCCAGGGGGAAGATGAGCCTGAGAGATGAGATGCAGGGGTGGGCAATAGATGACATCATGTCAAAGTGGTCCATCAAGCACTCGTGCCTGAGTGTCTTCCTCTGAAGTCTAGGGTTTCAACAGTACTCACCACCCATTCACCACCTTCCTCTACACTCACTCCATCTTCTCGGACTCCTTTCAACGTGATCCCTGGTGCTCAACCCCTGGGCAGATGTGGTCCGTTGTAGCCAAAGAACAATGGTGCTGTAAGCTACTTCACTGTAATCTCTAAATGTGCCGATGTGGCTGTGATGACTTTAGAGTTCTTTCATCAGTCCCTTGTGATTTATTTATTTATTTTTGGTTTTTCGAGGTAGGGTCTCACTCTAGCCCAGGCTGACCTGGAATTCACTATGTAGACTCAGGGTGGCCTTGAACTCATAACAATCCTCCTACCTCTGCCTCCCAAGTGCTGGGGTTAAAGGTGTGTGCCACCATGCCCGGCTTCCCTTGTGATTTATATTGAGCATGATTAACTGAAACCATTTCTGTGTGTGTGTGTGTGTGTATGTGTGTGTGTGTGTACTCAAACACACATGCATCATTTGCATATTTACTCAACAGACTTGGAATGGGCTTCCCCATTTCCAGAGATGCCCCTCTTGCCTCTTTGAAAGAGGCCTTCCTTCCTTGAATTCTATCTATAATCTAATAAAACCTCGCTGAAACCTATCTTCCAGTCTGTGGATTTCATTTCTTTGGATACTTCAGAGAAGAATCCAGAGGCCACTGACTCAGTGGAAGATTTTCATAACCATTGAGTTTTACTGGCTCCCTAACTCCTGGGTTACAACCCAACCAAGAAAGGCTCTGTTACTCTGAGACACTGCAAAATTCCCTCATCAGTGGGAGCTTAATAAAAACAAATCTTTGTCAAAGTCATCACTCTTCCACTTCTCTCAACCAGGGAAAACGGCCTGTGCTCTGAACCTGGCTCTGGCCTGCCACTTGGTTTTGTCCTGTCTCATGCTTCTCACATCTTCCAGCCGCACACCCTGAAGTGTCTTCAAGATTCTCTCTCTGCATAGGCTTTCCCTCTGGGCAGAATTCTTTCCTACCCTGTTCCCTGTTCCCTAGTACTGTCCCAAGGGTCTCCTAACAGAGTTAGATGCCCTTGCCTACAGTCCATGGTCCCCACCCTGCCCTTCAGAGCATCATTTGCTCATATCACTTCTCACAAGATTACTTTCTGTCTCCTTTGAGACTAAAAGGTCCTTGAGTGCAATGGTCTGGTCTCTTGTGTTTACCCTGAGAACTTAAAACCATACCTAGCAAAGAAGGTGCTCAATTGTATTTGTTGAACAGGATCATTTAACAGTTTGTTCTGGAAATAGATCAGAAATCAGTGCTGGGCTAAGCGGACTGCACATTTTAGAATCCTTCAGTCGTTTGCTTTTCTGCCAAGCCTGGAAACATCCCTTTTCCTGCAGTGCTCCTGGGAGATGACCTTTGGGGATTGAGCATTGCATCTGCAAGTTCTTTCCTTTTTCTGGCTATTATTGCTCTAATGCAGAGAACTACACTTCAGTACAGAAAGTCACTACCAAGCTCATACCTGGCTAGTTGCCTGTTTTTTTTTTTTTTGGTAAAGTTTATTGAAACATATCCAGGACTATTCATTCCTAAAGTAGCAAGGGTTGACAGCAAGCTGAGTAGCTTTGGCTCCAACTATGTGGCCTGCAAAGGCTAAAATAGGACCATTGCAGAAAAAATATATCTGACCCTTAGTCAGAATATTTGAACTTATTTAAGACAGTTTGTAGGGTTCAGGATACAGTCAGCTGGTAGAGTGCTCATCTAGCATACATGATGCCCTGGGTATGGTCTCTAACACTGTATAAATCATATGTGGTAGCACATGCCTATAACGTCAGTACTTAGGAGATAGAGGCAGGAGTGACAGAAGTTCAAGGTCATCCTCAGATATGTAGCAAGTTCAAAATCAATGCCAGAGAGCTACATCATATCCTTCCTGAAATTTTATATCCTATCTTAAGAGTTTTGCAGGCATATCAGAAGCCCAGATATCCTTCCTCACCAATCCAGACCATTTCTCCTTCTGGTCAAGTACTTCTTCCTTTTTGAGAGCTCTGTGAGTTAACTGTGCTCACAAAAAAAAAAAAAAAAAAAAGAATGCTGATGCACTTGCCCCTCCTCCTTCAGCACATGACTTACTTCAGAATGTGACTGTATTTGGACACAGGGTCTTTGCAGAGGGAATCAAGCTAAATGGAGGTCAGAAAAGTGGGTCTGTGAGTGTGTGGGGGGTGCCTAAGAGCACAGGAGCAGAGCACCAGGCTCAGTTCTGAGAGGCAGGAGGGAGGAAGACCCCCCAGGGAAGCCCTTCTGGAAAGGATCCTTGATGACCTAAGACCCCTGTCTCCCAAATGAAGTTAGATTGACAAAGTCACATCTAAGTGTACTTTGGAGGAGCCTTCCCCATAATTCTGATCAACTAAAGTTCCCAGAGAATTGCTGCATCTGCACCTACTGCCAGCGAGGCTGAAGGGACTGGCAGAACTCCTGTGACCACAGAGAGATGGAACATTGGAAGGTCAAAGCCAAGTTACCTTGGGCTATCTTTTAGGACCTCAGTAGCTATTATGGCCCACCTCTGTGTCTGACCTAACATCCATGCATCCATCAGTTGATCAGGTGCAACCTTTATGGAATATACTAGCAGGCCACCAGTTTCTACCAACCCAAAGGCTACGAATGTCATCAGAGAGCATCTGAAATCTATGGTGATTTCCCCTGCTTTGCTGTAACCAGCCTACCTGGTGGTCAGCAGTGTATTTGAAAAGTGCCTGGGCGAGTGAGACCCTACCTCAAAAACAAAAAGAAGAAAAGTGCCTGAATTATGACTTTTTTGATCTGTACCTATAAAAACTTCATAAATTGTTAACACATCGGAACATGGAGTTGAGATAACCTCAATCTGTGTCCAGGGCCATGGTCACTCATATTTGGCTCCAGAATAAACTACTTCTTATCCCCTCTGAGGTGAGAGCTATGTGTTTTGCGTTGACACTATTTAATACTGAAAACTGAGCAGAGTATTGGCTCACAGCTTTAATCTCAGGCAGAGGTAGGAGGATTGCTGTGAGTTTGAGGGCACCCTAGACTACATGGTGATTTTCAGGCTAGCCTGGGCTAAAGTGAGACCCTACCTTGAAATTCCAAAGAAATTTAAAAATAATAAATAACTAAGGGGCTGGAAAGATGGCTAAGCGGTTGGTTAAGGCACTTGTCTTCAAAGTCTAATACTGGGGTTTGGTTGCCCGTACACTCATAAAGCCAGACGCACAAGGGGTGCATGCATCTGGAGTTTGTTTTCAGTGGCTGGAGGCTCTGGCGTTCTCATTCTCTCTCTCTCTCTCTCTCTCTCTCTCTCTCTCTCTCTCTCTCTCTCTCTCTCTCTCTTCTGCTTGCAAATAATTATTTCAAAATTTAAAAACTTAACATTTACCCAATATTTACCATGTGCCAAGCACATTTGTAAAAATCAACAATCACTGTGGCATTTAATCATCACCAAGAGGAGACCATCTCACTGAGGGTTCACTTTCTGAGCCCCAACTTCAAGCAACCTCTTCATCCTGGTTGGTTCAGTTCTCAGGGTCAAGACATGGCAAAGCCTTAGCCTCCTTCCCCAGCTAGCTCTCATGGAGCCCCTGGGTAAAATGAGTTCCCGGCTGGAATGAAGTAGCAAAAAAACCTTCTGGAAACCTAAGTGATCCAGATGTGAAACTGGCATGCAGTACACTCCTCTGTTCCCTGCACTTAGAATGCTGACACAGGCTCAAAGCCAGCTGACTATATAAAACCCTAATTCAAAAACCAAAAAAAAAAAAAAAAACACCTAGATTACTCTCTATCAACTGGACTGGCATAAAACTGACATGAATGACCCTATTCCAGTCTCAGAAATTAGTTTGATATTTTGGAGGGGTTCTATCTATCTGGCATTTTCTGAGGGGAGGAGGTCGGGCATGTGTGCAGGTAGTACGTGTTGTGTATGCATGTGCAGACGCACACAACCCATGCGCACGGCACAGAGGCCGAGTAACATCAAGCTCTTCTTTCTCTTCCACACTGTCTTCCATGGAGTCTCTCTGAACCCGGAGCTGCCGAGGTTTTTCTGTCGGATTGGGTAGCCACCAAACCCCAGTTATCCCCTTGTCTCTGCCCTCCACAGAACTGGGGTTGTCATGGTTTGATCCAGGTGTCCCCACAAACAAATGAATGTGTTCTGATTGATCAATCCTCAGCTGATGGCAGTTTGGGTTTTATAACCTTGATAGAGCTGTGTTGTTGGGGGTGGGCTTATGGGAGTTATAAGCCAGCTTCCCCTTGCCAGTGTTTGGCACACCTTCCTGCCGCCATTTGCAGTGCTGTGGCGGAGGTGATGTCCACCCCTCTGCTCATGCCATTATTTTCCTTTCCGGGATGGAGTCTCCCCTCAAGTCTGTAAGTCTAATAAACCCATTCCTCCACAAGCCACTTTTGCTTGGGTTCTTTCTGTGCAGCAACTAGAAAGCTGACTGCAGCAGTGTGTATGTACATACGTATTTGAAAGAGAAGGAGGAGGAGTGAGTGTATGGCATGCCAGGGCCTCCTGCCACTGCAAAAGAACTCCAGAAGTGTGTGCCACTCTGTGCATCTGGCTTTTATGTGGGTACTGGGGAATTGAACCCAGACCTTCAGGCTCTTCAAGTAAGCGCCTTTAACCACTGAGTCATCTCTATAGCTCCCCACACCCAGCTGGGATCAGACCCTCATATTTGCACTGTGAGTGCTCTTACCCACAGAGGCATCTCCCCAGCCCTTTTAACTTGTTTGTTTGTTTGTTTGCAATGCTGAGGAATCTAACCCAACCCAGAGCCTCACACATACTAGGCCGGCCCTCCACCACTGAACTATCATCCTAGCCAAACAAATCCCATCTTGAACAGCCAGCTTGTACCTTCGTAGTTAAAATTCTGTGAATCAGCACAGGAGCAGGTAATGTTTAAAATGACAAGGAAAGAGGAAAGCCAATAATTTGCTCCCAAAATGAAAGAGGAGATATGAATCTGAGGAACGCAGTCTGTCACTGATTGCCAGTAAAGTACCAGCTAATTACACAGCTGTAAATACAGGGCCAGAAGCCTCCACAGGCTGGGCGAACAAGAGGGTAATTAGAGAAGGCCCAGGAGAGCCAGGCACAGGCAGGTCAGAAAGGACCAGAGTGGAAGCCCTATGCTGCCAGAATACAGAAGCACAAGGGGTTCACCGGAAGTGGCCTGGGTGAACAGGAAGCTCCCCAACCCCACTCTCGAGACCCCACCTCTCTCTCCTGTGAGCCTGAGGGAGTTCAATGGCCAAACACAGAGGGCAGCAGCTAGGAGGGGTGTTATTGCAACACAGGAAGTGTGGACAATCGCTGTTCACAGGGGTTTTCAGGTTGGATTCTGGAAGTCTCCCACTTCCTCTTGAAAACACAGGGACTTAAAAACCACTCATCCACTCAAGCACACAGCCTACAGGGACCAAGTCTGTGCAAATCTCAGTGGTGGCTGAGACCAGTTGAAACAGGAATTTGGGGGTTCCTTGTCAATATACCAATGAACCAACACATTTCGGGTACCTCAGATTCTTGTCTTCTGAATTTAAAGAATTAGAATCCAGGGCTGGGGAGACGGATCAGTGGTTAAGGTACTTGCCTGCAATGGGGTTCAATTCCACAGTACCTATGTAAGGCTAGATGCACAAGGTGCTGCACGCATCTGGAGTTTGTTTACAGTGGCAGGAGGCCCTAGTGCACCCATTCTTGTGTGTGTGTGTGTGTGTGTGTGTGTGTGTGTGTGTGTATCTCCCAAATAAATAAATAAAATATTTTTAAAAAGAATTAAAATCCATAGACCAGAGGGTATGGTTTAGAGAGACTTTATTGGATTCAGGAAAAGGAAAGAGGAGAGCGTGCAGAGAGTCCTGCCATGTGGGGGGCTAGAGGCTGTAGGAGTCAAGGGTGCTCTCCCCTGGCCTCAGCCCAGCTTGGCTGAGATGAGGAGAGGCTTACCAAAACCTGGAGTTTCAGGAGTGATGAACTGGCAGCCAAGAAACCTTGTCCCTCCTGGTCAGGTCTATTTATAACCTTACTGTGGTGGGCTGTACCTTCAGCCTCAGGTGAGCCAGGGAGACAGCTGATTGGTCTAAGCGAGAGGCTGGCTCTGGAAGAGGCCAGCTATGGCACCAAGTGCTGGGGTCTGAGCTTAACCAACCACAAAGCCAGGATTGGATTTGAATTCTAGGAAAGGAGACTTCCCTCCCAGAGAGGGTCTCAGGTGTGGAAAAACAGGTGTAGATAAGAGATAAGGAGAAGCCAGATTCCTCTCTGGTAAAGTGGAAACTGTAAGAATAAGCTCAAAGACATTCCTGCTCTTTTGGTTTCCGGGGTGCCCAGTCACCCTAAAAGAGAGCAAGCACTGAAAGATGCAACCCCTTGATGGCCAAGGTCTGCAAACTCACAGTTAGTTCATGAAGCGGGAAAGAGGAGGCAGCACAGTGTACCGGGAATGCTGGGCTCCTCCGCGTATTCCAATAGAGACCCTTGCTTTTGTACATGCAAAAGTCACAGCTCTCACCTCAAAGGGGATGAGAGACAGTTTATTCTGGAACTAAATATGAGCGACCATGGCCAGGAACACAGATTTAGGTTACCTCACCTCCATGTTCCAATGTGTCAACAATTTCATGAAGATTTTATAGTTACAGAACAGAAGAAAACAGAGAAAGGGGAAGAGGAAAGGTGACTAATTTTTATTCTGGTTTTCTAAGTGAAAGAATAAGCAATAGATGCCACAAGACCTGTGGCTGTCATTTTTATAGCCCTGTGTCCTGCCATTCTCCCCCAACCCAGGCTCTGTGATCTCCATCTGAAGCAGCCGTGGGCTCTCAGGATCCAGGAAGACCATCAGCCGCAGGGTTGGCTCTGCACAAGTCCTTATCTTTGGTTTCCAGTCCTTAGTTCCTTGGCTGTGAGCAGTTGGTGGGAGAAGAACGCCAGACCACAAGAAGCTACACTTTGCATTTGCAGGGGACCATTCCAGTGTCAGAGGCCGGAGACACAGAGAGGATGGAGAAACAATATAGAGGAAAAGCTCTAGTGGAGGGGTTGGGGAAACTTCTCTCTGCTGGGATGAAGTCATTTCCTCGGCCAAATCTGACTAAGAGTTTTGGTATTTTCCTAATAGGGAGATAATGGAAGTTAAAATACACCAAACGTTATTAGAAACTTACTGTATAGATACAGCATTCTGTCTTTATCAGTGACAGAATACTGCACACTGAGGAATGCCTAACCAACAGGAATTTATTGGTCCAGGGAACTGATGGCCCAGAAGTAAAACATGAAAGGGGCCAGCATCTTCTGAGAGCCTTTTGGCTACATCAGGCCAAGGTCAAAGTCAACACAAGGCAGATGGGCAAAGGGGTGGAGAGGGCTCATGCTTTCATCAGAACTTCCCTCCTGGAATTGTGGCATCAGGATCCAAGCAAAGTGAGGCATCATGTGAGCCAAGCCCTCCAGAGCGGGAGGCAGGAAGATCAGAAGTTCAATGTCATCCTTGCCATATAGCAAGTTCAAGGCCAGCCTAGGCTACAAAAGACCCTGTTTCAAAAAAAAAAGTTAGGGGTACTGTGGAGATGTGTTCATGGATGAAGATGCCCTTTCCATGCAAGTGTGAGTTACCTGAGTTCAGATTCCTATCCGAGCATGCCTACAATAAGAAGAGAGGTAAAGACAGAAGAATTTCCCAGAAGCTCCCAGGCCAGCTAGGAGAATGAGAGACCCTGCCTCTAATAAGGTAGACAGACAGAATTGGCACCGAAGTTATCCTATGACCTCCACACGAGTTCCATGACATGTACGCATCCGCACTCACACATGTGACATGCAGAAAAATCACCTGATGCCAATTTTTGTATAAAAACAGAAAAGGAACTAGGCTCACTTCTCTGGTGCCAACTGAAATGAAGGTTACCATGTCAACTATCTGGGTCACTGACTAAAATAAGCCAGATTGGAGAACTCAAGAGTGTCACTGGAGGGAAGTGGTGGTGCTGAAGGAAAGGGTACAGAAAGATCTGGAACTGGAGAGATGGCTCAGTGGTTAAGGTGTTTGCCTACAAAGCCTAATGACCCAGGTTTGATTCCCCAGTACCCACATAAAGCCAGATGCACAAAGTGGTGCCTGCATCTGGAGTTTGTTTATGTTGGTTAGAGGCCCTGATTCTCTCTCTCCTTCCCTTTCTCTTTCCCACTTCCTCACCCTCTCCCCTCACTTCCTCCCCTTTTCTCTCTCTCCCTCTTCGTGCAAATACAATTTAAAATTTTTGAAAGAGGAGGATTATTAAGAGCTGGTTCTATACACTATAAAGAAAACAGCAGTTGCTGGAGTTCAGTTTAAAAAAAAAGCCTTTGACAAAAACTGCCCTTCATTGCCACACCTCTGTGTCCTCCCCTCCCCTCAGAACTGTTTCTGACAGCACTGGTAAGAGGCATGTTTTCAAAGTCCCTCAATCCAGGAGCAATCTCCAGCAATGCAGCAGTACGAGGGGCTTCCTTGAAGTAAACATTGGGGTCTCCCAGATTCAGAAAAAGTACAGCTCATTGCTCTGAAGACATGCCCATTCTGCTTTCCTAATTATAGTTTATGAATCCCAGGAAAGGCCAGTAAGCCTGAAAGGAGCCAATGTCAAGTGTTGAGTCTGCTCAGAGTCCAAGATTCGAGATGAACAGAGTTCACTAGCCAGTCATACGCCAAGTACAATTGCCCAGCTTTGCCACATGGTTTCTCTCCTATAACCAGCGAAAGAGCTTGTGTTGGCTGGATGTAAACATGGAAGCCAGGGTCAAACCCCAGAGCTTCAGGGAAACAAATAGTCCTCTCTTAAAACTGCTCTAGGAAGATGGAACTTTTCTTAAAATCTCAGCAACTTTCTGTGTGGGCATAGATAAATTTTATCCTAAATTTATATGGGAAGGAAAAATCCTAGAGTAGCCAAATGATTTTGGAAACAAGAATACATGAGAGGAGTTTTTCCCAATGTTAATATTTATACATAACCACATTGTCAAGACAGTGTGAGCAGGAGCCAGAAGCAGGTGAGATGAGTTGAACAGAATATAACCAAGAACAAGCACATGCGTAATCCCAGCACTTGGGAGCTGAAGTAGTAGAATTGGGAATTTGGGGCCAACCTCAGCTACACAGCCAATTTGAGGCTAGACCACACGAGACCCTGTCTCAAGCGAAACAAAGCCAGATGAACCCAGATAAAGACCATATAAGATTTACTGTATTGCAGGATGTATGATGCAATATAAATCATTGAAAGAGAGAAGGCTCTCGGTTCCTTACCCAAATGGAAGAGTTGAAACTTGATTGAAGGACTTAAGTTAGAAATCACCAGCAACAGCAAGAGATATTACAGAAAATACACAGATTCATGGAGATTACATCTTGGTTAAAAAGTAAAAGCAGCCAGGCATGGTGGTGCAACTCTTTAATCACATGTGTTTTCTCAATGTTTGTGTGTTGAAACCCTAACATTATTAACAGATGGGCCTTTGGGGGTAATTGGTCCATGAAGGTGAAATATTCATGAATAAGATTAGAAAAATAGGGCTGGAGAGATTTCTCAGCGGTTAAAGCACTTGCCTGCAAAGCCTAACAACTCAGGTTCATTTCCCCAGTGCCCACGTAAAGCCAGATACACAAAGGGGCACACGCGTCTGGAGTTCCTTTGTGGTGGATAGAGGCCCTGGTGTGCCCATTCTCTCTGTCTTCTCTCTCCCTTTTTTTTCTCTCTCTCTACTTGCAAATAAATAGATCAGATATTTTTAAAATATGGAAGCTATCCATAAAAAGTGAAAAAAGAAATAATCAAAAAATTTCCATAAAGAACAGCATATTAACAGTAAAAAAAAATTAAAAATGATTAGAAAAATCCACCCGAGGGCACTCGCTGTCCCCTCCTCCATCTGAGGAGAGGGCTGTGGGTGCTTTTGCCTTGCACAAGAAGTGAACCCTCACCAGACTGCAGATCTGATAGTGCCCTATCTTAAACTTCCCAACCTCCATAACACTGAGAGATAAACTTGAAATGCCCTGTCAGAATAGGTGGATCCTGACAGGGACCCAAGGTGACCTTCAGCGCCACCTGACACCCGTTAGCTCTGTGGACCTCTTGATTTAGGATCATGGTGGCGGGACAGGGAAGAGCAAAGGATAGTGCAGTATTCCTGTGGGCCACTCCAGAGATCCTGACTCAGCACCTTCACATGGAGCCTGAGACACTGGCATTAGTTGGGGGCTGGACCAGGACTGTCACAATCCCAGCATTCCATGGGCTGAGGGAAGAGGGTTAGAGAGAGTTCAAGGCCATAGTGAATTCAAAGTCTGCTGACTACATAGGGAGACCTTATTTCAAAAAAAAACCCCACTACTCTGGAGATTTCTCTTCTTAGAACATGAGCCCCTGATGCTCTCAGTGTATCAAACTAGACAGGAAGAGCAGCAGTCGAGAAGAAAATTGGATTCGAGAGCTGGCTCCGTGGTTAAGATGCTTGCCTACAAAGCCAAGCAACCCAGGTTCAATTCCCCAGTACTTATAGAAAAGCCAGATGCGCAAAATAATGCATACATCTGGCACGCCCACTGTCTCTGTCTATCTGTATGTCTCTCTCGCTCTGCTTGAAAATAGTTTTTTAATTATAAAAAAGAATTAAACGTAATAATAATGATTTAAAAAACAACTAGACCTGGGATACTCCTGCCTGAGGAGAAGGAAGAGAGAGAGACTTAAAGATCACAACCAACCCAAAGTGCTGCGAGCAAGCGCCTTAACCACTGAGCCATCTCTCCAGCCCTCAAATAAGATACTGACCGAAGAAGATATTCAACTTCAACCTCTGGCCACACTTGCACACACGTATGCAACACGCACATGAAAACATGAACACACTTACCTACAGTAGAAAAGAGGTGGAGAATGACTGAGGAAGACGCACGATGTTGACCTCTGACCTCCCCAGGCACATACAAATTCGCATACACCTGTCCACACACATACAAACATGCATACACGCATGCAATAGAGGGGCTGGAGAGATGGTTCAGTAGTTAAGACACTTGCCTGAAAAGCCTAAGGCCCCAGGTTCAATTCCCCAGTACCCCTGAAAGCCAGATGCACAAGATGGCACGTGCATCTGGAGTTTGTTTGCAGTGGCCGGAGGCCCTGGTGCACCCATTCTCTCTGCCTCTCTTCTCTCTTCTCACGAATAAACTAAAAAATATTTTGAAAATGAGAATCAAGTCTGTAAGAACTTGCTCTGCATGGAGGCATTTTAAATTTAAGAGAAGAGAATAAAACATTTTTTTTTCCCCACAAATGATGGTCTCCCTGTAGCCCAGGCTGACCTAGAACTCTTGGCAATCCTCCTAGCTCAGGCTCCCAGATGCTGGGGTTAAAGGTATGAGCCACCATGCCTAGCTGGAAAAAATATATATCTTTCTCATAGTCATGGTCAAGGAGCGAGGTGTTCTCACTGGATATTATAAGCGCCCAGGACAGACCGTGTTCTTTGAGGGGGGCACACATCTGGAAACTGGGGGAACAGGGTAACCACAGACAGAGGCTTCTGCTAGCACCAATGGGTGAAGAACTTCCCGTAGGGTCTCTGATGTCACTTTCTACTACTTCCTGTCAGCCGCACACATAAACATACAGGCAGAGCTCCGTTCTACCCTGACATCCAATCCTTTCCGTCTCCATTATGCGCAGCTTGTCCGGGAGGAGCTGCGGGGCCAAGCATCAGCGAGCAACAGGTCAAGTGTAGAGGCCGGTCCAGGCCGGTTCCTCTGGGCAGAGCTGTGACATCAGCTCTAAGAGATGTGGACAGGGTCCAACTAGACAGAAAAGAAAGGGCTGCCTTGGAGCAAGTGAGCGAGACCCAGGCCAGTGCAAGGGAGATGCAGGGGGGACGCAGGGGGACAAGGGACAAGAGAGCCCGGACCTTGGCCAGCTGGCCATATCCAGGCTCCTGGACTGCTGGGAGGCCTCCAGTTGCTGACACAAAGCCCCCAACCAGAGCAGCTATGAGAGTAAAATGTTGATTCTGGCTCACAGACTCGAGGGGAAGCTCCATGATGGCGGGAGCAGAGGGTGGACATCACCTCTTGGCCAACAGCAGGTGGACAAGAGCAGCAGGAGAGTGTGCCCAACACTGGCAAGGGGGAGCTGACTAGAACCCCCATAATCCCCCCAATAAATCCCCTTCAGGAGGCTCCAATTCCCAAAGGGCCTCCAGCTGGGGATGCAGCATTCAGAGCACCACCGGATGGAACCATCACACCTTCCCTGCCACAGGGCAGCTGAGTGGCTCCCCCACCTACCATCGCAGCCCAGGGCCCTGAGGGTCTCTGTCTATGGCTGTCCTCTCGGGCAAGATGGAACCGGTGGGGGCTGATGAGTGGTGAAAGCCGACTCCAGCTCACCTCCTTCAGGACTTGACTCTCTCATGGGCCGAAGAGACAGCAAACATAGCCCTGTCACCTGAGGTACAGACAAGGGAGCACGTCCACTTGCCCCACACTCCCAGAAACACACACGCACACACACACACACACTTATATGCACACACACGCACACACTTATATACACAGCACACACATTTATATGTATACACGCACCCACACTCATAAGCACCCACACATGAGTGCACACATACACACACGCACACACATACACACTTATATGCACACATGCACACTCACTCATAAGCACCTACTCATGTGCACACATACACACACCCGCACACACACATATGCACACATGCACACACACTCATAAGCACCCAGACATGTGTGCACACATACACACACTCGCACACACACTTATGTGCACACACCTACACACACTCATAAGCACCCAGACATGTGCACACACACACGCACGCACACACACTTAGATGCGCACACGCACCCACACTCATAAGCACCCACACGTGCGCGCGCATGCTCCGACTGTTCCCGGCTTGCTCGGGTCTCTGCGGTCGGTCAGCTGCGTGAGCTGAAGGGAACCCCGGGGAAGATGGGTCCCCGTCTGCCTGGAGGGCCCGCCGCACCCGGGGAGCCAGGGCAGGCATTCCGCAGGCCTCCCTCGGGTCACCTAGGCACCTGGCCTGGCCTGTCGCCACATCAGAGGCCCCGTTTCCAGACGTGGCGGACCCAGTCCACGAGGACCCGCTTGGGGGGAGCTCGCTCGGCCAGGTGGGCCGAGGCCGCCCTCTAGTGGCCGCGGGGAAAGAGACCCTCATGGGTCCGGCTTTGATCCTGGGTTCCACGTCTAGTCCATCAAGATGCCCCTGAGGCCTGAGCAGGCCTTGATGAGCTTCGGGGCTCAGAGGGACTGGGGTGCTCCTTGCCCAGCGTGCCCCGTGCCCATGCCCACTACTGCCCCGGGGGTGGACCCCACGAGCCAGCACTCACGCGTAGGGAAGAAAGACAAAACCACGTCCGCCTACGCCTTCCACGCTGGCCTTGAGTTTCCCATCTCCTCCTTCCTGGGTTCATGTCCATGTGAAGAGCCTGAGTGCGGCTGCGTGGGTTACAACACCAGCTCTCCACTCGTGAGTCTTGGAACTCAGTGAAGAACTCTGAATTCTTAGCTTCCTCTTCGGTTGTCAGGGAGACCGAGGAAACCTGTGTGCTGGGCTTAGCAAGGGGCTTGACAGCCCAGTGTTGGGTTACTGGCAGGACAGCTGGTGCCCTCACAGGTCTGCCACGAGCCTTGCACCTTTGGCTTTAAAATATATATGTGCAAGCAAGCACCTTAACCACTGAGCCATCTCTCCAGCCCACCTTTGACTTTTGACCCTGGGTTGACCTGAAGTACCCTCTCCCTGCTCTGACATCAAGATTTCATCCATAATCCCCTCCACAGTTTAGGGACTGAGAGAGCAATGCTGCGCCCATTTATGTCAGATTATCTCTTTTTAAACATTTTACTGACAGCTTTCCCACGTGGACATAATGTATTTTATCATAATCCCCTCTCATTACCTTCTTTGTCCCCCTTTCTCTAGTACCCCTTCCACTGAACCCCTTCTTTCCAACCTGTCCCTCCTCTATTTTTCCCTCCTCTCTTTTGATGGTTTGGGTTTTTTTCTCCCCTTCCTTCATCATCCATGACATGTTGATGGACGTGATATTGTTTGGGTCTTGTTGGGTCGTGACAGGCACTGTGAGGTCATGTTGGGGTCTTGTCAGGTCATGACAGGCACTGTGAAGTAACCAGCTGGTCTGTGTCAGGAAGACAGCATTCGAAGCACTCTTCCCCATTCTTTGGCACCTATAGTCTTTCTGCCGCCTTAGCCTTGGAGAGCATGACAGAGATGTTGCAGGCAGTTGCTTGCCTCTTCTCAGCACTTTGATGAGTTTTGAGTCTCCCCCATAGCCACAGCTATCTGCAAAGAGATGCTTCTCTAAACAAAAAATGAGCGCAGGATTAATCTATGGGCACAAATGTAAATATTCAGTGGGCAATTTGATGGGTCGAAGATACCCATGTAGCCAAACGACAGTAATAGCCCCCTGCTAGGACCCATGACCTTCCCTGATGTAGACTTTAGACTAGGTTTTCTCTCCCATGGAGTGAACCTCAAATCCAATCAAAGTGTAGTTTGGTTACCCTGGTAACAGTCATACCACTATTGCACCAGTGGCCACGTCTTGCATGGCTGGCCAGTTTGCATAGCCTGCAGGGCTCACTAGTGATGGTTAAGGTTGTTGATGACTTTTGTCCCCCAGCAGACTGCCTAGCACTTCCCAGCCCTCTGACAGCTAGTGAGCAGAGAGAGAGAGAGAGAGAGAGAGAGAGAGAGAGAGAGAGAGAGAGAG
>PVHP010027437.1:0-23871 GCA_004024765.1 Zapus hudsonius | reverse complement strand
GCTATTCTTATCCCTCCATATTCCTATAGCGTAAGCGTTTTACAGAAGCTGAAATAGCTTGTTATTTACTTAATTCTTCCTTTCCAGACAGCAGCTCATTTCAGGGCCTTATGACACCCAGAGACTCAAGTGAGCAGTTTTAAAACAAACCTTTAGCTATTTCTTTTAAAAATAAGTGTTTTAGCCATTTTGTACTTTACAAGAGAAATACGAATGTCACAGGTACATTTTACATTTCACATTTGAGGGCACCCTGAGACTACATGGTGAATTCCAGGTCAGCCTGGGCTAGAGTGAGACCCTACCTCAAAACAACAACAACAACAAAATTCCAGAATCTAAGACTAGATTAGATTGTCAGGGAAAAATTGTTGTTGTTCTCAGAAAAAAAATTCTTTGAAAAGGGTTAAATCCTTATGTACAGGTAAAGTTCATATAGACGGAAAGAAGGAAGCAAATGAGTACATGTCTAAAACACAGGATGTGACAGGCATAAAAGGGTAGCGAATACATGACAGGAACTGAGATGCAGAAAGAAGATTATGGAAAGTAAGGAATCAGTACTAAAATACTTGAAGTCAAACAATATGAAAGAGTTAAGATTTTTGAAGGAACATGAACTGAAAAGGAGTAGTGGGCACAAGAAAGGAAGCAGGAGCCAGATATTGTCTTAATATAATCGTGTTTTCATGAGTCAGTTTGACAATTGTGAATTGTTCTCCTTACTTAACCCAATTGAAAATAAACTCACCTTCAAAATATAGTTGCTACTTTGCCAAGGACTTGAAGAGACAAAAAATAATCTACACATAAAACAGCATATGAAATCTCTTAGAAAACTAAAATGCATCTAAGGCCATACCACCCTGGATGTGCCTGATCTAATCTGAAAATTAAAATGCAGTACAGTATAAAAGCATGGAGAAAATCATTTCTTTTCCTCATCCTTTGCTAAATACTTTTATAGACATTATTTGAACTAGAAATTAGGGTTGTAGTACACATTTAAAAATTAAATTATGGTTTACTGTTACCTTACTTCTTCTTTTCCTCATGCTCCTCCTCCTCTTCCTCTTCTTCTTCCTCTTCTTGAATGGGATCTTTCTATATTTACCAGTCTGGATTCAAACTCATGAGCATCAAAATAAACTCACCTACTTCAGCCTCCCAAAGAGGTGGGATGACAGAAAAACAACCATACCTGGCTTCCACCTCTGGCTGTGTTGAATACTCAATGCTGGAGTTGTCTTTTTAAGATAAGCAAATAGAAAAGTTGGTGAAATATATAAACAAAGGTTTTTATAAACTTTTCAAGAGGAAGTATGAGACTATGAGGTCAAAAAGAAGGGAAAACACTGAAATCAACCTTACAGTTATCTATGGATACAAATATCCATAGAGATATTTTCTTGACTATAGTGTGGGGAAGAGAGCCTACACAGAGCACAATCCCTTCTCTCGTTGTGAATTGTCATTTTCGATGGCTGAGGAAACTTTACTGAATGTACAATTATTCACAAATAATGCAAAACATCATGAGGCAGATGTGTCTGAGCTCAGGGATTAGGTGCCAAGGGTAAGCCATCCCTGGGTGGCTACCTGGAAGGGTAAAACCAGTGGAATAGCAGCTAGGAGCAGGCAACCAACGTGCATCCTAATTCTCACACTCAAGTTCCAAGCCCAAACACCCCCAAAAAATTATCTGAAGAAGGGGGTAAATGTGTACTGGCCACAGCCCCCAGGAGGAGCTTGGAGCTGATTTTACTCTAACAAGCCAGAGAGCAAATTAGACTGGATGAAAAGCTCTAAGATTAGACACTAAGAAAGTCAGGTCTCCCAAAGTCTTATTGAGGTTTGCTCAAAGGAGACATACTCAAAGTGGATCCTGCTCAGGCTCAAATGCACCCTCCCCAATCCAGTGGATAGTCTTCAGTCCCACACCCACCTTGATCAATATACACAAGGTTATCTAACACAGGCTATATACCAACTGCTAGTACTACATCCAAAGTGAGAAAACTGACTTCCAGATGAGCGACCCTAACTCAAAGCAAACGACAACACCCAGCAAAGGGATCCCTACCAAGATTACCTACTTCCACAATGGAAAACGTTGAGAAAACCCAAGACATAGAAGCCCAGAATGAAATCTCAACAAGCATTTTTAAGGGAAATTATGGAGACCATGAACAAATGGCTTGTTGAATGGGGAAAAAATGGGAAAAAAAAATAGGACCAGTCTTGAACTGCAGGAATGGCTGAAGGAAATGGAATAAAATCAGCAAAAGCATTCAAATTACAAATCAAAGTTTGGCTTAGTGAATTGGAAGAAAGAAAACAAAAAGATCTCAAAGGATGGATGAGGAAAAAGGAAGATAATCAATAAGAACATCTTAATGCATGGCTGAAAGAAGTCAAAGCAAACCAGGAAATGCTACTCCACTGAAGGCTTAATGAAATCAAAGACAATCAGAAATAGATCAAGAGAAGGCTAAAGGAATTTGAGGAGAACCAACAAATAAATTAGCTCATGGGCCAGTGGAATCAGCTCAACAGAGACATGTCCAAATGCAGGAGTGAACTCCAAGAGACAATAAAAAGGTCAAATCAAGAAATGAAAACAGAATTTAAGCAAACAATGGAAATCCTGAAGAAAAACATAATAGAAAACAGAAATACAACAACCTCTTTGAAGGCTCCCAAGAAAGTTTCACTAACAGAATAGAACAGATGGGAGACAGATTATGGGAACCTGAGGACAAGACAGAAGAATTAGACTGGAACTCCAAAAATATTGTAAAGTTCAAAAAAATGTGTGAACAAAATAAGAGGAAACTTTGGGATACCTTAAAAAAATATTCAGACCATAGGCATACAGGAAGGGGAAGAAATTAAAGCCAAAGGCATAGAGAATATGTTCAACAAAATTATTGAAGAAAACTTTTCCAACATTACAAAAGAGAGACCAAACCAGACACAGGAAATACACAGAACACCAAATAGACAGGATGAGAGAAAAAACACCCAGGGCACATAATGATGAAAACTCTAAACACAGAGAGCAAGTGGAGATTACTAAAAGCTCTTTTAAAATAAAAACTTCAAACCATACAGAGGTAAACCCATCAGAATTACCTGAGATTATTGAATGGAAATAGAAACCCTTAAAGCCAGATAAGCTAGGAATGGAGCATTTCAAAAACTAAATGACCATGGCTGCCAACCCAAACTATTACACCCAGGAAAACTATACCACAAAGTAGGCAGTGAAAGGAAAAACTTTCATGATATAAACCCACTGATTATGTGAGCAGTGAACTAGCCCTACAGAGAATACTGCATGGAGCACTCCACATTCAAGAGATGAACCAGCATCCACAAGAGGGGAGAAAAAGAAACAATCAGAACTAGCATGGTCATAAAAGCATGTAAAGATCAAGACAATACCAAACTCCACAAAACCTTCAACATGATAGGGATTAATTTACACCTTACAATTATAACCCTGAACATTAATGGGCTCAACTCTCCAATCAAAAGACATAGGTTAATAGGCTGGATCAGAGAGCAGGATCCATCAATTTGCTGTCAACAAGAAACCCACCTTACAATTAAAGATAAACATCCCTTTAGGGGAAAAGATGGAAAAAGATTTTCTAAGCAGATGGAAACACAAAACAAGCAGAAGTGGTACTCAATTCTTACATAATTGACTTCAAACCAAAAGCAATCAAAAGAGATAGAGGAGGATGCTTTATACTCATTAAAGTAATAATTCAACAGGAAGATATTATAGTCATAAACATATATGCACCAAACACAGGGGGACCTAGTTGTATAAAGCAGAATTTACTAAACAGTAAAGCAGATAAAAATTGCAATAGAGTAATAGTAGGAGACTTTAAAACCCCAATATCATCAATAGATCCTCTAAACAGAAAATAAACACAGAAAAAATGGAGCTAAACAATGCCATAGATCAAATGGACTTAACAGACATCTAGAGAACATTCCACACTAATTCTGCTGAATATACGTTTTTCTCAGCAGCTCATGGAACCTTCTGAAAAATAGACCATATATTAGGGTATAAAGCATATTTTCATAAATTCATAAAAATTTACATAATCACCTGCATTATAACCAACCACAATGCATTAAAACTAGAAATCAGCTACAACAGTAACACAGAAACCAACTCCTGGAGATTGAACAACTCCCTATTGAAAAATGGGTGGGTTATTGAAGAAATCAGAAAGAAAATCTATATATTTATCAAAATGAATGACAATGAAAACACAACATACCAAATCTTATGGAACACAATGAAAGCAGATTTAATAGGAAAGTTCATAACACTAAATGCCTTCATTACAAAAACAGACAGATCTCAAATAAATAACTTAAATATGCATTTGAAGGCCCTGGAAAGACAAGAACAGTCCATGCCAAAAGTATAAGACAGAAAGAAATTATCAATATCAAGCAGAAATCAACAAATTGGAAATATAGAAATAATTCAAAAAACTGAAGAAACAAAGATCTGGAACTTTGGAAAAATAAACAAGATTGATAAACCACTGGTCAATTTGATGAGAGAGAGAGAGAGAGAGAGAGAGAGAAGAATCAAATCAACAAGATTAGAAATGAAAATGGAGATATCCCAACTGATACCAATAACATTGGAAGAATCATCAGAACATATTTCAAAAACCCATATTCCACTGAAGAACCAGAGATGACATCCTGGAATTAGAAATTATTTTGTAGCAGAGTTCTGTTTAATTTGACCATAACTGGCCTGGAATTTCTCTGAATGTGCTCTACCTCTCCCAAGAATCAAATTTCCCCAATTAACAATCGAAGAATGTCAGAAAGCCTAACAGATAGGATAAACGCAGCTGCACAGATAAGGGCTAAGCATGCCTCAGAAGTTGCTTGTGCTTTGAAGAAATTATCTGGTCTTTTTGACTGACATAAAATTTACAGCTTACTGCACTATCTCATGTCTATAAATCCTGTTTAATTGCACTCCTGTTTGATACATTCCTCATTGGAAATGCTCCAAGTTTTAGAGATTAAAAACCCCACTTTTTCCTTTGTTAGGGGCTATTCTCTGGAGCCCTGCATTGGGGCGAGATAGCCACTGGCCAGTTCTGTGTGTACAAATATAGCTTGCTTTAATTTGGCCTATATTGGAGTCTGTGGTCTTTTCTTTGCGTTCGTGGGTTCAACACCACAAAATTGGGAAACTTGGTAGAAATGGATGAGTTCCTTGACTCATATCACTGTCCAAAACTAAATTCAGAACACATAGAATTCCTAAACAAATCTATTACTTCTAATGAAATTGAAAAAGTAATTAAAAACCTCCCAGCAACAACAACAAAAAAAGTCCAAGCTCTGATGGATTCACCACTGGGTTCTACCAAACCTTCAATCAAGAACTTTAGTTTTGAGCACTTCTCAAATTATTTTGAAAAAGAGGGAATGCCCCAAAACTCCTTCTATGAAGCCAGCACTACTCTAATACCTAAACCAGACAGAGATCCCCCCAAAAAACAGGAAATTATAGATCTATATCCCTAATGAACTTAGAAATAAAAATGCTCAATAGAATCCTTGCAAACAGAATTCAAGAACAATCAAAAACATCATCCACCTTGATCTTTAGATTTTATTCCAGTGACATAGGGATGGTTCAACATACAAAATTGATAATTTTAATTCACCACATAAATAAGCATAAACAGGAGAATCACAAAATTATCTGAATAGCTGCAGAAAAAGCCTTCAATAAAACACAACACCCACTGTGGTAGTTTTGAATAGATGTCCCCCAAAAGAATTAAAAGTTTATTAAAATTGTCAATTGTCTCCAGCCAGTTCTGGCTAGAGGAAGTGTGTCACTTTGGCCAGATCCTAGGGTTCAGCCCTAAGGTATTTTGGGGTGGGTCTGGAATTCTAGCTTTACATATGCAAAAAGCAGTCTGAGCTCAAGCTTAGAGTTACTCTTGTTAATCAGTTGGGAGTGTGCTTACTGGCTTCTGGAGGTGCTGTTTCTCTCTCTGCTTGCTTCGGTAAAAGGGGGCCTTTCCTTAACTTCTCCTGGGCCTGTTCCTTCAATAAATTCTTTCCTCCCCAAAATTGTGCCTGGTTTGGAGATTCATCCCAGTGGCATGTGACTATGACACCCCTTCATGATAAAAATATTGGAGCTACCATATCTCAGCATAATAAAGGCTATTTATAAAGAATCTAAGGCCTAGATCATACTAAATGGGGAAAAACTTGAAGCATTCCCATTAAGGTCTGGAACAAGACAGGGTGTCCACTTTCATCATTGTTTTTCAATATAGTACTTAAGACTTAGCTCAAGCAATAAGACAAGAGAAAAAAATAAAAGAGATACAAACTGGTAAAGAAGAACTAAAATTTGTCCTATTTTCAGATGGTTCAGCAGCTAAGGTGCTTGCCTGCAGAGCCTGATGACTCAGGTTCAATTCCTCAGTACCCAAGTAAAGCCAGATATACAAAGTGGTGTGTGTGAGTTTGGAGTTCATTTGCAGTGGCTGGAGGCTCTGGTGTGCCCATTCTCTCTATCTGTCTGTCTTCTCTCTATCTCCTTCTGCTGCAAATAAATTGATTTTAAAAAATTCATCAACTTTCTTCACAGAGATAGAAAAAAACTCTCAAAATTCATATGGAATAACAGAAGGCCAAAAAATATCCTCAACAAGAAACAACGTCTGGAGGTATCATTATACCTGATTTCAAGATATACTAAAAAGCCATAGTAACTAAAATAGCATGGTACTAGAACAAAAACAAACACACAGATCAACAAAATAGAATAGAAGACCCATCTCTAAATCCAAGCAAATACAGCTACCTCATCTTTGACAAAGGGGCCAAAAATACAAAAAAAATACAAAATGGAGAAAGGACTGCATCTTCAACAAATGCTGTTCGAGGAATTGGACAACCATGTGTAAAAGAATGAAGTTAGATCCACTGCCCTCACCATGTATAAAAGTCAACTCAAAATGGGTCAAGAACCTCAATATAAGATCTGAAACTCTAAAACAGCTAGGAGAAATAACCAGGGAGAATGCTCCACAGTATAGGAATAGGGAAAGACTTCCTGACTAAGACCCCAATAGCACAGGAAATTAGATCAGCACTCAACTACCAGGACCTTTTAAAACTAAAAAGCTACTGGACAGAGAAGCAAACAATCAACAGAGTCAGTAGAAAACCCACAGAGTGGGAGAAAATCTTAACCTACTATCCCTCCAGCAAAGGTCTAATAACTAGAATCTACAAAGAACTCAAAAAACAAAATAGAAAAAAAAATCAAACAATGCAGTCAAAAAATGGGATAGCCATTTTTTTGTGATTACTTTTATTTTTCAGCAGAATTGAGTAGTTGTGACGGGACATGTGACCTCAGTCTCATATATTTCCTTTTGAGAAGAAAATATTGCCAGTGTCTTTTTAGAGGACAATTTTGATACTATCTTGAATTTAAAAATCACTACTACTTAGTGATAAGTAAGACCTTAGTGAATACTTAGTTAATATTTAACTACTTCCTAGAAGAGTTAGACTCAGGAAAAATATACTTTTCAAAATTATTTTAATAGAAGTTAGAAGAGCAGTTGTTGTAGTCACCTTCCATTACTGGCACAAAGCACCTAAACAAAAATAGCTGATGAGGGGTAATGATTATTTGGGCTTTCAGTCTCTAGGGGAAGCTTCATGATGGCAGGAGAAAGCATGGTATGAGCAGAGGCTGGACATCACCTCTGCCATAGCAGGTGGAGATAGCAGCAAGAGAGTAGACAGACACTGCCAAGGAGGAACTGGCTATGACAGCCATAAAACCAACCCCAACAACACACCTCCTCTAGCGAAGCTCCAATTCCCAGATTGCCACCGGTTGCAGACCTAGCATCCAGGACACATGAGTTTATGAGGGACACCTAATCAAGCCACCACATTCCACCCCTGGCCTCCATTAAGGCACAACCATCCATGATGTGAAATGCAATGCATTCAATACAACTTTAAAAGTCCAGGTAGGTTTTATCAATCCCAATACTGTTCAAATATCCCCAACATCCAAGATCTCTTAACTGTGAGCTGTGAAACAAAACCAACTTAATGAGGAAAAAAACAACTTAATGGCACAGAGTAGGCACACTGCCAAAGACTGGGCATAGCAAGAAAATATTAAAATAATAAAGGACCTGAAACACACAGGGCAAACAATAAATCATGTGGTTCTAAGTCAGACATTTCTAACACATGACAAAGTCTCTGGAGTTCCAATTCTGCCCTCCAGCTGGGCTGCCCACAGGTTGGGGAAAACTCCATCCAGAGCTGGTAGCTCTTTTTGGCAGCTGTCTCATAGTGTTTGTATCTTCAAAACATCCTTTGGTCTACATTGCAAACCAACAGTGATCCTTACTAAGACTCTACTGGGTCTCCATGCGGGGGAATCCAACAATCCTGATTCAAATTGCCCAGTGACTATTAAAAAAAAAATTGCATTGAAAATCTAATGACCCTTTTTTTCCTACATAGTACCAGGTGTGCTACCAAATTTGTTAATCCAGGGAGAAATAACACTGATATTGAAGAACAGGACTGTCCTTCAGCATTCACACCCCCTACTTTCAAAAGAGTCAGCATTTTTTTCTGCTGTCCCAATGCAGAACACTTGCCCCAATCTCAATGGTATAATCTTTCTAATTACTGCAACTGAACAGGAGCTGTCTCTAGCCTGAAACTTCCTTTCTTCTGCTCAGACCAGTCCATTTCTATGCAACAAAGCTCTACACAAGTTCTCACAACACAGGCAGAACATAGCAAGCCTTTCACACAAACATTGCCCAAACTGGGCAAAGCTCTTTCTTCCCCTCATAAGCCAACAGTTCTTGCTGCATCTAGGACTCTCAACTCTGATTAGAATGGTCCAACATGCTCTGCTTAGAACATGGCAAGGCATCTCTTAGGCCAAGGTTTCAAATCTTTCCACATAGTCAATTTTCTAGCAGGAATGAACCCACTTCTCTGGTGCCAAATTTCTGTTTTAGTTATGTTCTCATTGCTGTCACAACACATCCAAACAAAGCAGCAAATGTTGGGAAAGTTGCTTATGTTTATTTATCATCACCTGTAGGAGCACCATGATGGCAGGGAAATGATAGCATGAGCTTAGGCTGGATGTCACTTTGCCTTAGCAGGTAGAAACAGCAGCAAGAAAGTCAGCCAAACACTGGCAAGGAGAAGCTGGATATAATACCCATAAGCCTACACCCCAATAACATACCTCCTCTAGCAAGGCTCCAATTCCCAAATTACCACCAGCTGCAGACCTAGCATTCAGAACGCATGAGTTTATGGGAACAACTAATTCAAACCACCACAGCAGATACCTGTGAGACTGAATAGTGCCTGAAAGTGAACAAGAAGGAAGCTTCAGGGGTACTGGCAGTATTCAATACCCTGATTTGGGGACTAGTTAGGAATCTTGCACTGTAAAACTGTCAATATGGTACAGTTATTTGTGTTCCAGTTTGAATGTATGCTATGTGGCAATGAAAGTCCATAAAAAAATTAAAACCTAAACACTTTGTTAACTAAAATATTTATGAAGACATTTTAGTCTCTAGAAATTTTGATAATTTAAGACCAAATTGACTATACCAATGTTCATATGGTCTATACATGGAAAGAACTAGCTTTTATTCCCAAACATTTAATCTCAATTTTCTCTTACGTGAATGAACTTGACTGTCTTAATAAATTCTCCAATTAAAATGAACTTTGTGCTGTGAGTTTTAAGTTATTTTTTAATGAGGCAAGTTTTTTAAAAATTATCCTCTTCAAATAACAACTGTTAATGTTTAATTTTTACTGAGAAATACAAAGCTAAATGTTGAAATATATTGTTGTATTTTATTATGTGGCTTTCAAAATATATCATTGTGAGGCTGGAGAGGTATCTCAGTGAGTATAATACTTGCTGCATAAGCATGAAGGCCTGAGTTCAGAAAGCCAGAAACCAGATAAAGCTGGATGTGGTAGGTTGGACATCTGTAATCCTAGCACCCCTGCTTCAAGACAGCAGGCAGAGACAGGAAAGTGTCAGGAAGCTCGTGGGCCAGCTAGCCTTGTGAACACAGGGGCAAACAACAAAATATCCTGCCTCAAACAAGGTGGAGGAAGGACTGATACTGGTGGTCGTCCTCTGACCTCCACATGCACATTACCCCCCCATACACACAGGAACACACACATAAATAAACAGACACACACAAATTTAAGTATGCCATTATGTCTGTACCAAATGGCTGAAATCCAGAATGTATCATGAAATAATAGATATAGGAATTGAAAGTTATTCAGTACTGGGTATTAAGATTGAATATTTGATGAGGCAGTTCTCATCAAGGTTCTATTCTTTCTTCAAGAAGATTATAAATTTATAAATATTGCTCTTACACTGCTATCACTTTCAGAGATGTGATTTCTATAACAATACTGTAAACAAAGAAAATATGCCAAAATTGCATCATTCACTCTTGCAAAGCCCTCAGTCATTGAATCACAGAATAAATTTGCACGAAGCTTTAACTACTTCCTGAAGCAGTCCCCTCGTTTCCTTAATATCCACGAAAAGTGAATTAGTCAAGACCTTGGAACTCATTTTTTATTCTAGTCATTATATTATATTTTATATTGTCTTTACTCAAATATCTGTTATACTATAATCCTACTTTATTTTGTTGTTTTGCTAAATTTTGATAAAGGTGTTTTTCCAAGTGTTTTAAAAATAGTTTTTGCTGTTGTTTTGGTTCTTCATATTGTCGAGGACTTTCAGGTTCAAGTGATCCTCATGCCTTAGATGTCTGGGGAGTTGGAACTACAGTGACACCGGCTAAAATATATTTGCAAACCCACATTCCTTGAAAGTTAATCTGTGAGACTTCTTTGAGGTCTGAGTTTAAAGAATTTATTTTCTTGTAAGAAGTGTGTGTCCAGGACACTTTTGTTTGGGTTCTTTCTGCACAGCAACTACAAAGCTGACTGCAACACCCCTTCTATATTTAACTTTGTTGGTAAATATCTAAGTTATAACCCTGGAATTTAGAGTAACTGACACATTCTTTAATATCCTGTTTATCACAGCTTGAGGAAAACACTATGTGTACTTTTTGAATAGATTACTGGACGGCCAGAGGGAGAAGTCTTTAAATTATAAATTTCTATCAAAAAAAAAGGCTTCAAGAAGGATTTTTTGCCTGCCAAGGACAAAAGTGCACCCAAGGAGAAAGCAGGACAGTGCATGCACCTCACAGGATTTCCATGCATCAGTCTTTGGTGATGGATGCATATGAGGCACACCTTACAAAGAGAGGAGAGGTAATGCAGAATGTTTTACTATTGAATAGTTCTTGTAGCTGTCTCCTATTTTTTTTAAATTTTGTTGATTTGGCGAAAAATGGAAAATCAAATCCTTTGTTGAAGCTGTTTTTAAAAATTCAAAAAATAGAAAACAGTGAAGACTCAAACTAATAAAATTCTAGATAAAAAAAATCAGACGTTGCTAAATGCATTTTTTAAAAAAAAGAACACACTGGAAAATTGTGAAGAAATGGATAAATTCCTTGGCATATATGCCATACCAATACTAAATCAAGAGGCCAGAACAGCTTCAACAGACTCCAACAAGCAATGAGATTAATGCAGTCATACAGTTTCTCAGCAGAGAAAAGCCTAGGAGAGGACGCATTCACTGACTAATGCTACCAAACGTTTAAAGAAAAGCTAACACAACGCTACTTGAACTGTTCCATGAAATAAACAGGGAAGAACCACTACAAAACTCATTTTAGGACATCAGCATTAGCCTGATACCAAGACAAGGTCAAGACAGCATAAAAGGCCAGCAAATACTTGAAAAGTCTTCAGTATCGTCATACAGAAGGGAAAACTGAGGTAGAGACTGAGTAAAAATAACAGAAATCATATTCTGTGGAAAAAAATATAAAAACATTGTAATTTAATGATAGTTTAATGAGAAAGGCTCATTTTTGTAGGAAACGAGTGAAAAGAAAAATAAAGCAGCCAGTACAAATAAAAATTAGAAAAAATTTAAAACAAAGAACTCTTAATACTAAAATGTATATAGGGTGTGACAAAGCTATATTCAGACAAACATGCTCTCATTTTAGAATTATTTGGAAGGAAAAAATAAAAACATTAAGCCCTTTCAAAATGAAAATGTCAGGACAACAAAAATTTTTAAAAAGCAAAACCTGGTTTTGGGGGAAATTTTCTTGCAAATGGTGTTATCTCTTTGCTGTCTTATTACGGTATAGGAATTCATGGGAAAGAAACCTAAATATATTTCTGAGCAATTTCCTGAAGCCATCTTTGGTTATATGTTTTTCCCTGAGTCCTCCCTGTGGGTGCTCACCTGAAGCCGTCTCCTCCCTGGCACCGATTCCCTTTGTTATTCTGTCCAGTTTGCCTCATCAATACTACCCAGAAACAACTGGTGATTCCCCTAGTGCTTATCAAGTTTTAAAACAAGATTCTTCTTCTCCAGTTAACGTAACTAGGTAAATCCATTTATCTATCTGGATCTCCAGTTCCTAGCTGGATTCACTGTTCTGACCCACGTGGCTACGGGCTGCTCTGGTGGCTCTCTGCAGCACCCTATTGGTTCTAGACAGACCCTGGGATTTGGGTTAAATCCCTAGTGGGATTTAGCTTTTAGGAATGTAATAGAATTGCAAATTACCATTCATAATCCTCACACATAGCTAATAGAAATTTTCCAATTGTAAAATATAGTATGCTTATTTTTTTACTTTGTAACAAACAACATTGTAAGATGTTTCAGAAATTAATTTATATTCAGGAATTTGTAGATTAATTTTTATTTTAAACAGTTGAGGTTGATTTACTGAATTTACTTTCCACAATAATCCCATGATTCATGACATTTTTGATTCATAAAAAGTTTTGAGGGCTGGAGAGATGGCTCAGATTAAAGGTGCTTGCTTGCAAGGCCTGACAGCCCTGATTGGATTACCCAGCACCCATGTAGTCAGTGCACAAACTGGCGTGTGTATCTGTAGTTCGTTTGCAGTGTCAGGAGACCCTGGTACACCTGGAGACTCCCTGTCTCCCTCACTCTGTCAAATAAATAAAAATATTTGAAAAACAAGCTTTGAAATTAGATGAAAACTATAGCTCAGTGAGAGTGCGTATTCAGATAGTAACTGGGACACTCATGTGTTGACAGTCCGTTTTCAAGAAAGACTTACAATACGTACCAGCTGAGGCTAGTGCTGTCTACAGGTACACTCCAGCTGCCCACCCCCTCAGCAAACCTGTCCTTCCCAAAGTCACTGTGCCCTAATGGAAGCTTACCTTAGTGATGAATCTATGCGGCGGTATGAAGGCCCGGCCATCATGTCTCATCCTCAGAGGTCCTTGTAGCTCCAGAGCATCTCATGGAGACAGGTGAGGCTGCACCTGTGCCTGGACCAGAACATCTCATGGAGAGAGGTGAGGGTGCACCTGTGCCTGGACCAGAGCATCTCATAGAAACAGGCGAGGGTGCATCTGTACCTAGAACAGAGCATCTCATGGAGACAGGTGAGCCTGCACCTGTACCTGGACCAGAGCATCTCATGGAGTCAGCTGAGGTTGCAGCTATGGGATAAGAGCACAGTGTGTCCCTCTGACCTCTGTCCCTTACCCTCCCTGCCCCGGGCGATGATCTCAAGGTTACTCCTTTGCCCAGTCTTCTTGGGGATCCCAACCTGTGGCAGCTCTGATCATGACTGCACCAAACAGGCTCACAAGCGTAAAGGAACACTGGTAGAAAATAAGGACTAGTAACTTTTTTCACTTTTATTCTTCCATTTCTCAGCTACACTTTTATGTGGGGCTTTGAGTGTCTTATGTCTAGAAGGAAACAGTAGAATGGGGACACCAGATGTAGCCTCTGGGGAAAAGAATTTGGGAAACAAATGTAGAACAGACATTTTGGCTAAGAAATAATAACTTCCATGCAAAGAGATCAAAAAGCAAGGTGAAGGTCAATAGTTCACCTATGCTGAATCAGCCTAGGCTGCCAGTAACACAGAAGAGACGCAGCATTCCCTTCTCAGGTGTTCTTCAGCTGCGAGTAATTTCATCACCATACTCCAGATCATCATCCCACACTTCGTCTGCTGTTCTAACCCTGCCTGATGATGTCCTCACCAGAATACTCTCTTAGACATGGAAATGCATTACCTGCTTTTCTGTTACTTAATGTGCTTTCCTGGTGTCTGTGTGTGCTTTCCTTAAATCATAATTTCTACAGTCCAGTCATGTACTAAAGATATTTTTTCCTGATTCCTCATTATTCCACAAGATTTGTTTTTGTTCTAAATACATCTATTACCAACTTACTAAGAATTGTTTATGTTACATCAGGCATGGTGGAGCATGCATGTATCCCAGTACTTGGTAAACTGAGGCAGGAAGTTCACTGCAAGTTCAAGTCCAGCCTGGTCTGCAATGTGAGTTCTAGGCCAGTTAGGGCTGGGTTGACACATGAATTTGTTCCAGAGTTTTAATCTAAATAAATATAGGTTTTTCTACATTTTATTATTTTAAGTGAGATTCTAATTTTC
This sequence comes from Zapus hudsonius, assembly GCA_004024765.1. Classification (NCBI taxonomy): domain Eukaryota; kingdom Metazoa; phylum Chordata; class Mammalia; order Rodentia; family Dipodidae; genus Zapus; species Zapus hudsonius. The sequence continues at coordinate 9,163 of PVHP010027437.1, read as the reverse complement.
TTTTTCTCTTTCATTTCATTTCTCTCCGTTTCTTTCCCTTTTTTCTCCTCCATTCTTCTTATTTTTGTAGTGCTGTGAACCAAACCCAGCTCCTTATGCATCTGAGGCAAGAGGTTGACCACTGAACTATATATTTAGCCACTAATTTTTCCTTAGCAAATAATTTCAGTGTAAAAATTATCAATTAGTCCTCTTATTTATATTCTGTGTAATAAGTTTATTCAGTTTCCCATTGCCTTATTTTATTATCAAAAAACAGACCATATAGCTACCACTTCTGTGGGGAAAAGGTATATTTTAATAATGCTGTGGTAGTTGGAATGTGATAATTTAAATGAATGGCCCCATATACTCAGGTGTTTTATTAAAATTGAGCTTGCAACTTCCCACTTGATCCCCTAGCAGGCAGATCCCTGGTACAGGGGGTTGGTTTCCTGGGGGGTAAGGTATGGATCTTGGAGTCCAGTCCTAAGGTGTGGGGAGAGCAGCTGGATTTCTGGCTGTTTTCCTTTTTTGTGGTGCTGGTGCTGTTTATGATGTCTCTGCTTGGATTTATGAAAGGGAGTCAACTTCTTCCATGATTTATGATGTTCCTCTGGACTCTGTGAGCCTGTAAAACAATCCTTTCCTCTCAAAAGCTGTGTCTGACTGGATGTTTGTTCCAGCAATGAAAAACTGGCTGTAACAAATGTTTGCCTAAATCATGACTCATGTGATGAAATGTATATTTATTTTATTTTAGGAAACACAAAATTTAAATCACATTAATTGGAGACACATTGGATTAAACCATGTAAATAGATTTATTTGTGATAGACTTTTTTCAATGCCTTGATAAAGTAATGGCCATTAAAAAATTCCAAAATAGGGAACTATCAATCCTACTTGAAAAAAAATTACTTTGGGACTATCTTGATTTTTTTTCTATAACTGTTTTGTTTATTTACATTTTTACTTTTAAATTAAGCTATATTTAAGTTTTAATCACATAAAATTATGCATATTTATAAGATGCCATATGATGTTTCAATACACATGTATATTGTCTGTTCAAATAAAGGTTAATATATCTACTTAACTATTTATCGTTTTTATTATTAAAATACTTCCTTCTTATGTTTCAAAATATACAGTGTATTATGGTTATGTGTACTCACCTTGCTGCATAACAGAAGGTTAGACATTATGTTTCCTATATAACATAAGCTAGCAACCATTGACCAACCTTTCCCCCTCCTCCTTCCCTCCTATTCTCCCAAGGCCCTGGAAGCTACTCACAACTTTTATGAAATCTCAGATTCTTAGACTTCAGATCTGAGTTAGATAACATGATACTGTTCTTTCTCTGCCAGGCTTATTTTGCTTAACAAACCATTCTCCATTCTCCACCCATTTCCAGTAAATGACAGGATTTTATCCTTTCTGAGAGAACTTGCCCTTGTCATGTCAGGATTCTCCTTTTAGCAAGGATAAAAAATGCTATTTCCTGAAATAGTTCCTCACCGAATGTATCTTTCAAAATTTAAATCATTTTTCTCTATTAGAATTCATATTCTGAATTGGGGAGACTGACTTTCAGTGAAGATGTGGAGTGGGCTCTGATTGCTAAAGCAGCACTCCGCTTTCTCTCATTAGTGGTGAAGCCCCACCCCAGGATCTAGCACATGCTAGGCAGTGCTCTAACCGAGTCACACTCACAGCCCCAATTCCCATAGCTTTTGACAAATACGTAAACCAAACATGGGAAATCATTTCATATGATCTAGTTTGCACTTATAGCTGTTGGATTTTATTTTATGTTTTTCATATTTATTGTCGATAATTAGCTACATCAGATGAGCAAGTCTTGTGATGGTACCCCCATTGCCCTCCTCCCTGTCCCCAACCAGCTGGGGGCCCTATGAAGTGGGCTTATTGGACCAGTCCATGGGATAGGGAGTTATTAATTGTACAAGAGAAAGGTTTAAGAGCCATGGGGGGGAGAATATCAGAGTCATTGCTCCCTCAGCAATAGCTGTTAGATATTTGATAGGGTACTTTGGCCTTTGAAAGTTATTTTTAAATGCATTTCTCCTGTAAGAGCATCATATTAGCAACATGCAAGAATGCATGTGTTATGACTTAAATGCAAAATGTCCCCAAAAGGCTCATGTGTTTGAACACTTGGCTGGTGTCACAATTTGGGAAGGTTCGCTGAAGAAAGTGGGCAGGATGGAGGGTTTAGGGTCTGGCCCCATTTCCTGTTCATTCTGTTTCCTGAATGCCGAGGCCATGTGTCCAGTTGGCCTCCTGCTCCTATCCATGCCTTTCCACCATGATGGAATGTACTCCTCAAAACTGGAAGCCAGAGTAAACCCTTTCCTTCCTTAAGCTGCTTCTGTCAAGTATTTAGTCATAGAAATGAGTAAAGCAACTAATAAATCAAGCATATTCATTAATTCCATCAAAAATTGTTCACCCAAGCCCCCCCTAGAGTACACTAACTTGCTATGCATATTCATCTGGACTCTGCCTTTGAGACCATCTATACACAGATGTATCTATCACAGCTAACATGTTCAGAGGATGTTGCAATTTATAATTAAGAGTTATTACTCTCCCACAATTAAAAACTTGATTTAAAGTTATATATTTGTAGCTGCCTAATTATTTTTATCTAATATTCATCAAAGATTCATTAAAATTGCTTGAGATTTGGGACTTGAGAATAATAATAATAATAAATAATGAGATATTTACAAATGCTTTACACTCATATTTTCTGTCTGGCTTCTTTTTAAAAATGAGGAAGCTAGATAGTAAAAAGTTGCAACATGGCTGGAGAGATGGCTCAGCAATTAAAGGTTCGAGTGTGCAATGCCTGTCAGCCTAGTACTCACGTAAAGCCAGATGCAAAAAATGGCACATGCATCATTTTCAGTAGCAAGAGTCCCTGGTACACCCATTCTCTCTTTCTCTCTCTCTCTTTCTCTCTGTCTCTCTCCCTCTCTCTCTCCTTGCAAATAAATAATAAATAAAATATATTTTTTAAAAGTTTCAACATACTGAGAATATAATTACTTTTTCTGATATTCATCAAAGATTCTTTAAAGTTGCTTTTGATTAGGGATTGAGAATAATCACAGTAAATAATGGAATAACTATAAATGCTTTACACTTATATATTTATGTCTAGTTTCTTTTCAAAAATGAGGAAACTAACTAGACAGTAAAAAGTTGCAATTTACCAAGAATATAATTAATAAACAGTATTTTTAATTTTTAATTTTAAACTTTTCATTTAAACCCTCTACATACAGTCAATGTACCATGATCATAATCCCTTCCCTTTTTCCCTCAAAAAACCCCTCCACTGAATCACTACTTCCCGGTCAGTCTCTCTTCTAGTTTGATGACATCATACTTTCCATCCTACTCTGCAGGTCTTGTGTATCCAGCAATAGCCACTGTGAGAATATGAATACTGGGCATTTTGTGTCTGGAAGACAGTATTGTAAGTGGTCCTCCCCTTTGGTTCTTGAAGTCTCCGCCACTTCTTCATCAATGGTCCCTGAGCCCTGGAGAGTGTGATAGAGATGTCCCACTTAGTGCTGAATACTCAACTGTCATTTATCCTCAGCACTTTGATGATTTTGAGTAAACTCAGTGGTCACCCCCATCTAAACAAGTGAGAGTGGCATTAATATATGGGCATAACTATCAAGATTTAGAGGCAGTTTGGTGAACATAGTGTAACTATTTAGGTGGACAACAGTAGTAGTTTCCCCCTTCAGGCCTATGACCTTCCCAGCCATAAGCTTTTCAGCTTTATCATAGGTTTCCAATATGAAGCCTGTGGAGCAGGCCTCAAGTGCAATCAGAAAACAGTTGACTCCCCCATAACAGACATGCCACCATTGTTCCAATTGGTACAGTCGGCCTGGCTTTTTGTCAATAGAGTCCACTATTATTGACTATTCTCTCCCAAAGGGCTGCATAGGTCTTTTCAGTATTCTGACAGCTAGTCAACAGTAAGGAGGCTTCCAGCTCAATTTCAGCTTGATTTCCAGTGTCCTAGAGCCCAAGTGTTGCGGTCAGCTTTCTAGTTGCTGCGCAGAAAGAACCCAAACAAAAGTGGCTTGTGGAGGAATGGGTTTATTTGGCTTATGGACTCCAGGGAGACTCCATCATGGCAGGGAAAATGATGGCATGAGCAGAGGGCTGGACATCACCTCCACCACAGCACTGAAAACAATGACAGGAAGGTGTGCCAAACACTGGCAAGGGAAGCTGGTTTATAACCCCATAAGCCTGCCCCCCACAACACAGCTCTAGCGAGGTTCTAATTCCAGAACTGCCATCAACTGAGGATCAATCACTCAGAACACATTCTTTTGTTTTGGGGGGATACCTGGATCAAATCATCACAGTCCGCCCCTGGCCACCACAAACTAATAATCATGCATGATGTAAATACAATGTGTTCTTTCTTTCTTTCTTTCTTTCTTTCTTTCTTTCTTTCTTTCTTTCTTTCTTTCTTTCTTTCTTTCTTTCTTTTTTTGCTTCATCTTTACCTTGTTTTGGTGTCAGGACAATGCTGGCTTCATAAAAAGAACCTTGGTATTTTTCCTTGTCTATTTTATGAAATAAAGAAGCAATGGTGTTATTTCTTCTGTAAAGGTTTGATAAAATTCACCCGTGACTCCATTTGGGACTGGACATTTTTTAGTAGTGAGATATTTTTTATAACTGCTTTGATCTCATGGCTTGTTATAGGTCTGTTTCAATCATTTATCTTATCTTGCTTTAATTTCTGGTAGGTCACATCTATCTAGGAATTCATCCATTTGTTTTAGAGTTTCAAATTTAGTTGAGTATATGTTTTTAAAATATATCTTTATGATTTTCTGAGCATCATTGGTATCTGTTGCAATGGTGCACTTCTCATCTCTAATTTTATTGATTTGGGTCTCTTCTCTATTTTCATCATTTTGCTAGGGAATTATCAACCTTGCTTAACCTTTCAAAGAACCAAGTCTTTGTTTCATTGATTGTTCATTTATTGTTCTTTGTAGTTTCTATTTTATTAATTTCTGCCCCGATCATTACTTTTTCCATCTACTAGTTTTTGTCTGGCTTGTCATTTATTTGTGATCTCTCTCATTTCTTAAGATAGTCATCTAAAGCTATAAATTTTCCTCTTATGACTACATCATCATGTTTCATGAGTGTTGGTAAGTTTTCATTATCATTTGATTCTAGGATTCTTTTATTTCCTTCTTGATTTCTTAAATGACCAGTTCATCATTTAGTATTGTATAGTTTAATTCCAATGAGTTTGTGTATGTACTATAGTCTTTCTTGCTGTTGATTTATAGGTTTATCCAATTGAGATCAGATAGATTACAAAGAATTATTTTAACTTTTCTGCATTTGTTAAGACTTGCTTTGTGTCCTAATATATGGCCTATTTTAAAGAGTATTTCATGTGTTGCTAAAAAGAATGAATATTCTGCTGCATTTGGATGATATGCTCTGTAGATGTTAATCTTTTCTATATATTCTTTTAATCCAAATGCTTCTCTGTTTATTTTTTTGGCTGGGATGACCTGTTAATTGGTAAGAATGGAGTATTAAAGTCACCCACTACTATTGTGGCTCTATGTCTAGAAATGTTTGTTTAATTAATTGGATGCACCCATGTTTGCTGCTTATATATTTAGAATTGAAATACCCTCTTGTTTGATTGTGCCCTTAATCAGTCCTTATTTATCTCTTCTAATTAATGTTGGTTTGATCTAATTAATGTTGGTTTAATATTCTGTCAGATATTAGAACAGCAACACCTGCTTGTTTCCTAGGCCCATTTGTTTGAAATACCATTTTAATCCATTCATCCTAAGGGAGTGTCTGTGTTTTATGCAGAGGTGAGTATCTTGGAGGCAACAAAAGGATCATTCCTCCCCACTGAGAAGTCTCATTCCAGTCTGGTCTAGAATGATACCCCATCTCAAAAAAATGTTAAAAAAAAAAAAAAAACTCTGAGGTTAGTGGTGCTTTCCTTAAGGCAGGGGAAGGGAGAAACTTTGGTTACACTACAATTTAAGAACCTATAAACTACACAATCTTTTTATCCTGGAGCATTTATAAAGTAAAATCAGATTTAGTTAGGCAGTAAACACAACATGGAAATCTAACAAAGGTGCAACAGGCAGCGAACAACTGGAATTGTACGTTCTTTATGCCCTTTCCTTAGCATTGCTGCAGCTGCCTTCACACTGATGGGATACACCACCTGACCAAAAGCAGCTGATGGAGGAAAGGGTTTATTTCAGCTTACAGTCTTGAGGGAAAATTTTACCATGGCAAGAAAAGGATGGTAGAGCAGAGGCTGGGCATCACTTCTTGATACAGCAGCAAGAGAGTGAATTGAACTCTGGCAAGACAGATCTTTCTATAACTCCCCTAAGCTTGTCCCCAGCAACATGCTTCCTCCAGCAATGCTCCTTCTCCCAAACTGCCACCAGCTGGAGATCAAGCATTCAAAAGGCATGAGTCTATGGGGTACATCTCATTCAAACCACCACAAGCACCCACTGTATTGTGCCCTTTTTACCTCCAATTACCCCTCTTTCTGTTCCTGACAGAAGGATTTGGGCTTCCTGTGTGAGCAAAAGTTCCACTGTGTGTAACAGAACGAATTGTAGCTCTTTTAAAGAATCAGAGACTCAGAAAATGGTATAAAATCAGACTCTCTAGGAAAGGCTAGGGTCATAGTTTATAGTTAATACCTCAGACCAGCCAGAAAAAGACAACAGCTTCCTGCCGCCCACAGGAAAATGGAGACAAAGCAAGATTCCTCCTTGTGGCTTCAGGATCAGGCCAGATTATTCTGACTGTGGATCAGGGAGTTACTGTAGCAAGTGTGAACTCAGGAATTCCAAACTTTCACCATGACCTGGGGATCAAGGAAGCTGCTGCATGGTATCAGATGAATTCCGTATTCCAAAGTATTCACATTTAGTTTTTACTTCTGTATTCCATGGCAATTCAGAAAACTTCTATTTTAGCTTTTTTTCTAGTACTATCATTACTATTTGAGAAAGAAAGCAATGTTCATGTATTTTCCTTGGAATTCAATCTTCACCTTTAAAATTTTACAAATTGTTGCACACAAGAAAGTAGGTTAAATTAGTCCTTATAAGTTTTACCAAAGAGAGCTAAAAATAGTCACATGGAATTATTTTAAATACTTATCCAGGAAAATACTTAAAGTATTTAAGTGGCACTCTAGGGATCTACCCAAGTATAAGAGTCAGTTGCCAGATTTAGCAAATTAAAACAAAACACAAAGGCCAGGTAAATTTGAATTTGCAATTACAATCGTTTTGATTTGTTTTGTTTTTAGATAGGATCCTACCATGTAGTCTAAGAGGCCTAGAACTCACATAGTTTACAGTAACCCCAAATTCACAATCTTCCTGCCTTATACTCCCAAGTCTTAGTCCTACAGGTTTGTGCCAACACACCCACCTTCCCACCTTGAATTTCTAATATTTTGTAACATTGAAATGTTTTAATAATATAAATATAGCATGAGATATTTTAATTGAAAACATAACTGTGATGGTTAAGTTGTGATGTCAACTTGACCTTTCAAGTAATTTAGGGTGGGTTTCTGAGGATGTTCACAGGAAGGCAGCCTCTCAGTAGGGGGCAGGATGTAAAGAAGCTCAAAGAAGCTAGAAGTAAACATCCTTTCCTGTGTGGGTAGTGCAGGAAGGAAATTCCAGAGACTCAAAAGCCATTAGGTCTGGGAAAGGGTTGTAAGACCCCACCCTAGGGCTACATAAAGGTGAAAGAATTCTCTCCTAGAATCCTCCTGCCTGTTTGCTGTTCCATGTGTATGGTGTAGGTGATGGGTTTTTCTCTCTGCTTGGACCTGTGAAAGGTGAGCAGCCTCTTTTGCATTCTGGAACTTTTCCTGTATCTATAGCTACAAATAAATCCTTTCCTCCGATAAACTGTGCCTGGTTTGGAGATTCAGTGTGTGGCTGACTACGACAATAACTTATTGTCATGAATTTCATTTTTCATTTAAGTTTTAATTTAAATAGTTAAAACATGTTATAAACTGATGTTCCCAGGGAAAAAAGACACACCTATGTTTAAAGATTCTATGAGGCAAACTGACTGAAATTTCATGATTCCAGAGAATAAAAATGTTGCAGGTTAATAGCCAAATTTTCTTGGTCTGTCTTTAATTCCGTTAGTAGCCGTCCATTGTCTGACTCTGTGTCTGACCTAACATCTCTGTGACTATTGCAAAAAACTTTTTGTAATGTGCTAACAGATCACTCACCACTTGCCACCATCCCCAAGCCAAGAATGTCATCAGATAGCATCTGCAATCTATAGCAAATGCCCCTGCTTTGCTGAAACTTAGTGTGTCTCAGGTTCCTACCCACATAATTGAAAAATGCCATGATTTATGACTTTCTTTTGTTCTGTAACTATAAAAACGCCACAAAAAATTTTTGTTTATGGGAACATGAGGCAACCTATATCTACGTCTCTAGGACATGATCACTCATATCAGACTCATGAGTAAGCTATCTCTTATTCTTTTTCAAATGGGAGTGGTGGGGTTTTTTCTGGTTTTTCGAGGTAGGGTCTCACTCTAGCCCAGGCTGACCTGGAATTCACTATGTAGTCTCATGGTGGCCTTGAACTCATGGTGATCCTCCTACCTCTGCCTCCGAGTGCTGGGATTAAACGTGTGCACCACCATGCCCGGCTCGGGAGTGGTGTTTTGTGTTGACAAATTTTATATGTATAATTGTAATTAGCCTATAACACAGGCATTACAAAAATATACTGGAGAAAAAGGGCCTACCTATCATTGAATTAATATCTGTGCCTGCAAATTAGAAACAGACATGGAAAATATATAATTTAAATATTCTTGTTGGAGCTGGTAAAGTAATTCAGTAGGGCCTATCATGTGAAGCACACACACATATAAAAACAGAATAGCATTTGGTAGAGTGCACTCTCTATTTGATATGCAAATTAAGTAATAAGTTTCACAATTATCTCTTACAAAGCCACCATTTATTGATGAACAAATGAAAGAAGAAAAAGAAAGAAGAAGAAGAAGAAGAAGAAGGAAGGAAGGAAGGAA
>PVHP010027436.1:0-23911 GCA_004024765.1 Zapus hudsonius | reverse complement strand
TAAGTAGTTGCTAATTGTGTTGGAATTCTTGCTTCTCTGATGGTGAGGAGCCTCAACCAGATTCCAGGGCAAGAGGCTCCCTTCCTCGAAATGTCCCTATAATTTCCCTTGTCTTTCCACCTCGCCTCTGATGTCCTGGGTGAGCATTGGAGTAACTTAGTGGTCTGCCCCATGCCCACAGGTTTCTTGGGAGAGCATGGGTGGGGCCGTGGTGTCTCCTTGGAGATGAGGAATTCCCGGTGCACACAGGACAGGATAGTTTGATCTAACTTCAGATGCTTTGCCTGCTGGGGCACACTGCACCGAATCTTTTGACTAAAGTTACCTCCAATACCACTGCTAACTTGGTCAGATGATTTATGTTTCTGAGGGCATATTTTAATGTTTACAAGACTAGCTGATTTAAACTCTCCAGGATTCCGCTCCAAACATCAAAAACAGTGTTTTCATAATATAGGAGGAAAGGGATGGATGGGATCTGCTTACATTTTAAAAGATTTTTTATTTTTTGGTGTTTTTTTCTTCCTGTAGCCAAGCATAAAAAGTTGAAGGAATCTGTTAACATATTGATTGCTTTGAGCACTATTTTAAATTAACTTTCCGTTCCCCTCCATATGCTTTTCCATTAAATTTAAATAAATTAAAGTTCACTTCTCTGGAAGAGACACGCAGGGGCATCCTCAGGATCTGAGATGAATTCATCAGCCAGGTCTACGTTGACGGAAGCTCATCAGCAACACGTGCCGGCAGCCAAAACATCTTACCGCTTGTTCCCTCATGGGAGCGCTTGGAGGGGACAGATGTCGTCAATCTTGGGACCAGCCTGTCCTCCATACGCTGACTCAAAAAAGGACTCAAGTCCTGCTTGTCAACTGTTGAGTTCACATGGCCTCAGAGGATTGCAGCTTCCATCTGCTTCAGGTCACAAAGACAGTGACATAGTGTCCCTTGACTCCTGTTGGGCTCTGTCCCAGCCTGTGAACAGCCCCTGAGGCCATACAATCAGGGGGAGATAAGAAGCACCCCTCCTTTCTCCTTTTGCTGCTTGACAGAAATTCAACTTGGATAAGCTTGGTGAAATCAGTTTCCTTCCTAAGACCAGGGTGAGCTGGCCTCATGAAATAGGTGTGAGAGCTTCCCTATGTGCCCTGAATAGACCAGACCCTCAGCTTTCCCAGAATGCCCTGGAATGCACAAACACTCTTTGGACACATCTGTTGGCCTATGTGGGATCCAGAAGCCCAGATACAAGAACTAAAATGAAGTGAACAGTTGCAGGTTGATACCTCTAAGATCCTCCATGGTGAACTGTGTGCTGAAAGGGGTCTGGCAAGGAGAAGTGACAGAGACCCCCTGAGAAAACAGCATCCAAACTGAAGGAACTGACCAGTTTACACAGACATGGTGACCTCAGGTGGAACACTATTGATCCAGAAGCATTTAACCGATTCTTCTCTCTGCAAAATTCTCCCAGAAACCTCTTGAACTCTGGGAAGATGAAACTATGGTAAAGAGGAATTCTCATCTTAGTAGGAGCCAATGACCCTTCTGGAATCCCACCTCCTCTCCCCAAGTCGGAATTGAGAAGGGATGGAGTGAAGAGTCACAGGAGAAGCCGGGCACCAAGGCAACCGGGCTGGACTCCAGAGTTCTGGGGCCAGTGGAAATCAGCACTCAGCGGGGCCCCAAGAAGGGCCACACCCATGGTCAGTGGTCAGTGAGAAGAGGAAATGGGCAGGCACTGGAAGCAGGGCTTACAGAGCCAGAACCCACAGCCAAGGTTACACACAAAGACCCCCCTCCCCTCGCCATCACAGCAGCCCCCTAGGAGGAATGAATGGGCAGAAAGATCCAGAGAAACACAAGCTCCCCTGTTAGCCCAGGATGTAGAAGCCCCGAGTGTTGAGATTTGTGGTTTTGTTGCAAATATGATGGATTTTTACCAGGAGGGGATTTTTTTCAGACATACCCAAAATAGTACTTGGGTTTATCTGATATATAACTGGACCTAGAAGACATGAGTTCTTCTAAATATATAGATTGTACTCCTAATGTTTCATTAGATTCATTGGATTCAGACCTAATAGGAGTGTGTATGTTTGGAAGACGAAAGACCTCCACTCCTCCCAGGTACTCATACCCACTTCTAGACCTATTGAGTCAATGCTATGATAGGCATTCTGTACTTGTGGGCTTCATGCATGGTTCATGAGAGAGGGAGGGAGGGAGGGAGAAAGGGAAAGGGAGAGGGAGAGAGAGGGAGAGAGGGAGGGAAGAAAGAAGGGAGAGAGGGAGGGAGGGAGGGAGAGGGAGGGAGGGACGGAGGAAAGGAGGAAAGGAGAAAAAAGAATAAACTTTCCCCCAAATTATTTAAGTTTTAGCCCTGCCTAACATAACAGCTAATGTCAATTTTCTCCATGTAGTTTAATAACAATATAACTAAGTCTTTTCTTGTTTTTTTGAAGTTTCAGGTTATTTCCCTTTCTCTATATTCTGTTTTACTAGCATCTTTTTGTGTGAGTTTTGCTTTCTGGTCACCTTCTTAGCATGGAGTTTCAGATGAAGAAAGAAGGGGTTAGTTCGACTGGATAAATCTTTATGCATGGTTCTTGTTTTGTATCATCACCTTGCTTTTCAAACATGTCCCTGCTGGTAATGCCACAAGCTTCAGGAGCGCCCTAACTTCCATGGTTTGAGGTCAAATGGCTCTTAGGTTGTTTTAGGTATGCATGTGTTGTGCGTGTGCGTGCGTGCCTCTGGGTGTGTGTGTGTGTGTGTGTGGTGCGTGGATAATCTGGAGTGTCATTCCTCTCAGGCGCTGTCCATTTTTGAGACAGGGTCTCTCGTTTCTGGGCTAGACTGGTGGGGGGAACGGTGAATCTGCTCCTCTCTGCCTTCACCGAGGCTGGATTCCGGGTGCACATCTTCACACCCAGCTTTGTTATGTGGGTTTCGGGAATCAAACTCAGGTCCTTGTGCTTGCAAGAAAAGAGCTTTGCCAACTGGGCCATCTTCCCAGTCCCAACAGCTTCTTGAACAAATGCAAGATGGCATCTTAAACTCAACCTCTTGAACTACCAGCAACCTGTTCTTCTCCCAAGGATGATGTGTATTTTATTTGATTTCTCATCTGGGGGAGGAGGGTCTTAGTGTTTAGAAAATCTGACATACAGGCTGAGGAGACGCTGGGTAAAGTGCTACTGCACAAACCTGAAGACCTGAGTTCAGCTCCCAAGAATCCATGTCAATGCCACGTGTGGTGGGGAGATAGAGGCAGGAAGGGTCCTAGAAGTTTGCTGGCCAGGTTGGTGAGCTCTAGGTTTCGTGAGAGCCCCTATCACAAAGAAGAAGGTGGCGAGCAAGTGATGAGACCCCGACATCAACCTCTTGTCTCCACACACACATGCAGGCATGTGCATATGCACCCCATACATACAAACACACACATGCACACCACACACACACACACACACACACACACACAAATGGACGCTTTGCTGTGTGTGTGATGTGCATGTGTTCATGGATGTGAGTGTGGACATGCACACGCCATCGTCAGAGGACTTCAGGTGTTGGTCTTTGCCTTCCACCTTGTCTGAGGCACTGTCTCTTGTTCACCATTGTTTCACAGGCTAGCAGACCTGTGAGATCCTCCTGCCTCCCCTCCCTTCCCACTGTCCTTGCACTGGGATTACAGACGCTAGTCCTATAGCACCCAGCTTTCCATGGGTTCTGGGGATCTGAACTCAGGGACTCATTCTTGCTTTATCCACTGAGTCCTCCATCTCCCAAGCCCCAAACTCTTCAGAGTATAGATATGGATTCTTTTTCGTGCATATTTTTAAACCATGCTGCTTTCAGTCGTGCTGTAAGTATTCTCTCGGTGGCCCTCCCTCCCCCTTAGTCTCTTTCTGTGGGTGTCATTATTCAGGAGTCTAGAGGGCTTCCACGTTCAGCCTATCTTTGCCTTTCCTCTGATTTCTACTACTTGTGAGATGAGGAAGCCCCCCCACAGAGCTGACAAATATTCTCGTTTCCATTCTGCTAGCTTATCTAAAGCTTACTTTTCCATATTTAATGCTTTAGACCACCTGGAGGTTATTTGGTATATGCTGTCACACAGGTCCAACCTAATCTTTTATTTGGAATGATTATTCTATTAACTGACATAATTTTAAAACACTTCCTGCTTCGTGCTTCTTTGGAAAATGTAATTGATTGTGTGTTGACATTTTCAGGCTGCTCTCTGGTCCCTGGACTGTCCCCTTCCCTCAGAATGAGGAGCCAGCACTGAAATTTCAGCACTTTTGCTTTACGTTATGCTCTGGGGTTTGGCTCTGCTCTCTCCGCCCCTCTCTCTCTACCTCTCACTCTGTGGCTCTTCGTTTTTTAAGAATATTCTTTGAAATTCTTGCCGAGTCCATTTTTTCACATGAGACTTCATTGTATTTAATCTATGTGTTAACTTGGAAGAGGGTAGACATCTACCTATTCAATATTTTATGATACCTACCAAGATCAGAGCTTATCTATTCATAGTTAAAGAAACTCCCTTTTAAAACAAGCCTGCACATTTCAGTCTGAAGACCTGTGTTCTAGTTGGGTGGAGGAACTTCAGACAGCCTCTCTGGAGGGGACTGAACAGGCTCATGGTTAGAGGAATACAGCAGGTTCTGACCCTCTCAAGGTCATGTCCTCAGTGTCCCAGGTAAGTTGCTTTCTTTCCTGTCTTCCCGGGACACTTTTGGTTTGATATCCTCCATCTGACTTGGAATGAGATCTGCTCATCCGGCCTGTCTGCCCTGTCACTTGCATCCTCTCTGTCACTATAGGCCTCTGCACCTGCCACCACCTACCTCACACCCATGCTACCTCCAATGCCCAGCATTCTGAGAGCATTCTTGCGTTGCCAGCAGGGCACCTATACCTGGCATTCAGTGCTCCCACGAGCAGCCCTCGATCACAGATAGATGGGATTCCTCCAGCTTCTGTATCCTGTGGTCGGAACCACTCTGGGACATACACCATGTTGTCTCTCTACAGTGCTTAGCTGGTCCAAGCTCCAGCGTTCCACTGGGGCAAGTTAACATTGAACATGCCTTAGACTGGCCATCCATCCAAGCTTCTTGATCAGAAAATTCCCTGTACTCAAGTCCTGTCTTCACCTCTGCTTTTGGGAAACTCCACGTAAAATACAGCCACTCCCTTGCAAGTGCTGTAAGGCTCTCTTCACAAGCTCCTGCTCAGCTGAGTGCCTGTAGAACCCCTCTTCCCTTTCCCCTCTGCAAACTGAGTTTCCTGATGGACCAGTGTGTTCATGATCTCCCCAAGGGCTGCCTCTGTACCTGTCCACCTCCTCTCCCAGAATTTTCATGCCACATATATCCAGAGACCCAGGAATTAGCCCAAACCTGTTTATGCCAGCTTTCTGTGTTATTAGAGTTGTGCAACTTCATTACATATTGCCTAAGCTGATGAAATATTCCTAAAGAAAGAAAGGGAAGAGTTGCTTCTAGAAAAACTGAGGCTCAGGCTGGCGTAAGGATTAAAGACAAATTGCTGAAAATTCCCTCCATCGGATCAACATGAGTTCCCATCTGTAAGACACTGGAGAAAATTGTGAAAACCTAGAGCTCTTAGCCACACGTTTCACAAGTCTTTTGATCCTCTTTGCACCGAAAAATAAAATGGGAATGGAAGTGACGGGCTGTGCCCTGGGAACACGGCTGGCCTGGGGGAGGGCAGCCATGGTCTCCCCTGCTATTATCTTCTCAAGTTCATTACTCCCTCCCTGAGGTCTGGGTCAGGAAAAGGCATGTCTTGTTCCCACATTAGTGTCTAATTGTAATCCTGTCCTCTTTCCTGCAGCTTGGAGAATTAGCCTCTCCCTCCTGGTGACAAATTGGCTCAGCAAGCAATTAGCAAAATCTCTCACTAGGTCTTGACCTTGGCATTGGAAACTCCAGACCAGATTCCTGCATCCAGGTTTTCACCAATGTCCCTCTGAACAGGGAAAGGGTCACAGGATGGAGGAGAATATCTTAGTGCATTCAGTCATCCATAGCGATGACCATGTATTGCATAGTTTATAAACAACAGAACCGACCTCTTATGGCTCTGGGGGCTTGGGAACCCAAGGTCAGGCCATCATGGTCAGGTTCTGGCGAGGCTGCAGACTGCTATAATCCCCTGGAGAGACAAGGGTAAGAGTGCTCTGGGGTCCATTCGTAAGGACGATGATCCATCTATGAAGATGTTTGTCTCAGAGAAGCAAATGTTTAGCCCACAAAAGAGAGCTGCAGACAAGCTTTCCGCCCCACCTGGGTGATGTCATCACATCTTCAATGGGACCTTCTCCAACACCTCCTCGGTCTGCTCCCTCTCCTGGACCTTTTCAGCAGAGCACACATGTCTCATGCAGCATCTTTAACTTCTTCTGTAGTGCCAGATTCCACCCAGAGCATGAGCAGGATAGGGACCGCTGGGGAAGCAGGCGGAGGGGTAAGGAGAATCCCTTCTGGCTCCTCTGACATTAATGGGTTTCATCTCAGAGGTTTACATTTCCTGACTTTGTTAGCAACGTTCTCACAGCAGGCCCTATGCCAAGACTGTCCTTGGAGGGTTCTCTGGAAGCCCTGGGATTTGTAGACAGCAGGAAGAAAGGGAGGGGGGTTAGGCGTGTGGCAGGAAGTGGCCCCAGCTCTCTCACCCTCCCTCTGGTGCTCTGCCTTCAGTCCCTGGGGTGACACTCGGTGTCTCCAGTAGGAGGGAAGACAGGGGTGCTGAATGCAATGGCTGGTAGTGAACTTGGTACTTGCCTCTGGATGGACTAGCACAGACCTGTGGGTCACCTGGTGGAGGAGGGAGCTAGAAGGAGGACCATCTGAAGAGTGCTAGCTGAGGCCAGCTCTCAGCTTCAGACAGGCAAGAGACCTGGGATGTGCATCTATCCGGAGCAAGGTGAGGATGGGTTAGACACCCCTCCTGGAAGCCTGACCATTGGGAGACGTCATTCCCATTGAAGTGCCCACCTGTGGTAACCAGTCCACTCCTCCCCAGCCCTCACCCTCAGCCCAGAATTTTTTGGGGAAATCATCCCCACTAGAAAGTGAGCTCCAAGATGGCAAAGACCATTGTGTTAAAGACTGTGTCCCCAAAGTTAATGTGATCACCTTGAGGGCAGGATTTCATCATGACATTAGGCAGGGTGGGGACGGGGGAACATGATGGAATCTTTACCTTCAAGTGATGGCATTAGGTTATTAGGTCATGAGGATGGGACACTCCTAAATAGAATCAGCTCTTTCATAAAAAGGACCCCAGAGTGCCTCTCCACACTTTCTTTCTCTCCTTGTGAGAATGCTAGAAGCCAGTAGTCTTCCCTCACAAGGACCCAGCTCTGTGGGCACCCTGATTTGGGGCTCCTAGTATCCATAACTGTGAGAAATAGATTCTGTTTTTTGGAAGCCACAGTCTATGGAACCTCAGATTAGACTGAGACATCATGCTGTATGCCTTGATGTGTCCCAGAGCCCAGCACCTAACATGGTGCCTGGTGCCAAGTCTATGTTCAGAAAACATTTGGGTTAAAGACACATGTGCTCTACAGCAGCCAGAGGCCAGAGGTCCCATGCTCCTCCCCCACCCACAGGTAGAGGAATCAGCCCTCTTCCTCTTTCATCTTGTAGTGACCTGCCCGAAAGCCTTGATTCTTTCACACAAGATACGCACAATATATTTACAGCCTGCCTTGTGGAGATTCTTTGAAAATTTCCCATTACCACCATAAAAATTAAAAATTCATCTCATAGAAAATAAAGGCAAGTGTAACTAACAGGGAAAGTTTGGTTCATTCACTGCACGCTGAAAGGGATTCAGTCTAACGCATCGCTAGAGTACAATCCTAAGAGTGCTCCCACAAAGTGCTCCCACAGCCCCAGTGTGGGAATATAAGAAGTTACCTTCTAGAGCATCCCTGCCTGAACCTGACGGATGTACTTATTTCAGACCTGGCCCTGGTGAGACTTGGCTTTTCTCCTCGCCAGTGGGGATGCTTTCAGCTCAGCTGGTCTGTAGCATTGCCCGAACCCTCATTTTCATCCCAACTTCTCCAAATACCCCATGGCTAGGCTCACTTTAATGGATTGGAAAATAACACCTGCTTGGTGGTTTCCATCCCCTTCTGAGGAACTGGAGTAGAGACCAAAGCATCACAGACCTTCAAAGTGATGGGTCACATGGTAGCTTCATGTGGTTTATCATCAGAGAGGATGTGGTAATTGTGAACTAAATTCACATAGCGCCAGTAGTTCTCAAGCCTGGACATTCTCTCCTGTGACTCCTGAACCCCCTCTCTCTCTGTCTCTCTGTCTCTCTCTCTCATTTTATGATGTTCCTCTGAAAGTGTGTGTTGATTATTGAACAAAATGCATAAGTGAACACACAGTGTTATTCCACACGCAGTGAAACAGAACAGCATGCGTGCAGAACTCGCATCTCTGACGTCGCTCAAAGCCTCACTCACAGTAATGGAGTGAGTGACTGGTCACAGTTCTCCTTAGTGTCACGGTCTCAGACTGGGCTGTTTTCTTTCCTGGCTGTATTCATTCATCCACATTCAGGCTGCACCTTAATCCTCTCTGGAAATAGGCTATAGACATAGTGAAAGATGTGCCTCACCAATACCCTAGGTATTTACTAAGAATCCTATCATATTGAAAGTAAATATTAAATATCACAAGCCCACCCTTTGTTAATCACTTTGAACCATTACATTCCATCCCTAGCCCCTAAAATCCCATGTTCACCTCATAATACAAAATATATGTAATCTATCGTGATGAGCCCCCAAAGTCTTCACAGTTCTAATATGGTTCAAAAGCCCAAAGTCTCTTTTGAGACTCAAGGCAATCTCTTAACTATTATCCTCTGTAAAATACAATTTAAAAATTACAGATCTGGCACAGCTGATCTGAAGAGCAGACCAGCCAAATCAGCTCAGTGGAGCTCACAGTGCAACAAAGAGGGAACCAGTGTCACACTCCACACAGGGGAGACGGACACTCACCCCCAAAGGTAACTGAGCTGTTTTACACTGGGACAATACATATGTAAAAACCAGGCTTGCACTGGAAGCGCTACTTGCAGCTTTCATATCAGGGAAGGTCATGAACGAAAAGAATCCTGGCGGGGAGAGAATTACAAACCAAGCTCACTATAAGACTCCAGGCCAAGCTAGACCTGCTGAGTGTAGCTGCCCCCAAAGACCCACAAGACTAAGTGCTATTTTAAGACACTTGAATTGGGAGTGGTTTGTTATGGAGCATGATTGTGACAATAACTGACTGATACAAACTCTGAACTCATGCAGTCTACACATGCTCTCAGAGCACATACAGCACCCACATGGAACATTCACGCTACAAACACACACACATATCCATCATAGAAACTCCAGGTCACAGACCACTGGACCACTAATCTCTGTCCTCATAGTCATAGACACCTGCATAGAGAGTTCACCTCACCCAGAAACTCAGCCTGACCTCATGCTAGTATGTGGTCTTGTTTGTCAGGTGCTCTCAGAGCCACTGGCTGGGTCACCTGGTATCCCAGAAGCCACTGAGTCTTCACCCCACACTGTACAGGAAGCTCTCAGAGCCCCTGACTGGGTCACCTGGTCCCCAGAAGCCATTGAGTCTTCACCCCACCACTGTACAGCTCAAAGCTCCATACCTTTTATCTCAAGTTGTTATCACATCCTTTTTGCCAAAAAAGTGTTACATTTGAAGCCCCAGCCACTTGCTATTTTTTCCCTTTCTATCTCAGTTGCTGAACACCTGTCAGACTTGTGACATCCCAGTCTCCCAAGGGGAAAAATTACAGCCGGGATGTATGCAAACGAATTCACAAGACACGTTTCTTTCATGTCCTTGCTGTTGGCGGCCCTTCTGATGGCCCTGCTTCTCTGTCAGCACAGCAGCTCTGGCAATGAGCCGGTGACTGATCTGTCCTTTTATCTGAGGGGAATAGATGCTCCCTTGGGTCATAGGTTGTGGAGAGGAAAAAACTGGGCTAGTAGATTCCTGGCTCTGGCAAGAGAACCAGGGGCCGCTGTAAGCTGCTTGGTGGGAAGCAAGCCTCCCCCAGCTCCGGTGGTCACAGCTCTGGCACATGGAAATGGGGACCTAAGAAAGCTCACCAACCTTACTGGAGCCCCTCCTTGGACAATTTGCTATTGTCTTTACAGTGGGCTTGTCCTGGTACTCTCTAGGAGGGGCACACAGGGGGAAACAGAGCATGACAGGCCATGTGGCGAGGGCTGTCACCCTGTGCACCATTCGAAGGACAGTGAGAGTGCATAGGTACACGTTCTCATCCCAGGAAGTGCCAGAGTGGGGTGGGTCAGGACTCTGTGGCAGATAATCTTTAACTAGAATCTCCAGGGAGAACAAAGATTTCCAGGGAGAGGACATGACACACGCAAAACAGCACTGGAGAGGAGGAGTGTCTGATGTGTTTAGAGACCCACGAGGACTTCAGGGAGGCCTGAGCCAGGGGAGAGGGAAGTGGAGGGGGAAATGGGCTCAAGAAGTCAATAGAAGCTGAATCCCTAAGGAACCCATGAAACCAGACTAATGAATGCAAATGTTTTTTGTCAGCAATCAGGAGCCATTGCAAGATGGCAGGAAGGAAGAAGCAGGAGCAGGTGTGGCCTTTTCTTATCCACTAGCTGCAGAGGGAAGTAGATATGGAGATGGGACAGAAATAAGATAGGACAGAGACAGAGAGGAGATGACAAGAGTTGGGCCTGGGGAGGAAGCCTCAGCCATGGAGGAAACAGATGGAGGTAATTTCTCTCACTGCCTTGGTTTGCTCAGCCCTGCTCACGGCTCCTGCCATCTGTGACGGCAAGCAGGTGCTGTTACCTGCTGAATTATTGAGCCAACGCAGCCTCGTTGCTGCCCGCCTCCCCTTGAGCCTCCGCATCCTCAGCACTGAGGCTGCAGCACCCTGTGGATTTGGCCAAACCCTCGGTTCAGACCCTTGTTCGATCAGGCTGCTCCTGGCTGCGGAGAATGAGCCAAAGCCCTAAGCGCACCCTTACTCTGCTACCTGCTTCTTTTTTCCTGTGCTCAGCATTTTTTTAAAAGGAATCACAGCATCCAGGGACTCACTGCGTGCTGTGAGTAGGAAGAACACGTTTCTGACCTCTTAAAGGCATGGCCCCACAACAAAAAACCATAAGTGGGTGCTGGGGAGATGGTTCAGTGGGAAAGTACTTGCCATGCAAGCATGAAGACCTGAGTTCAGATCCCTAGTGCCCATATAAAAATACCAGGCATGGTGATATGCACTGGAATCCAGGTCCTGGGGAGACAGAGACAGGAAGATTCCCAGAGCTCACTGGCTATCTAGTCTAGCCAAAGTGGTGAGCTGTCGGTTCAGCGAGAGACCCTGTCTCAAAGAATAAGGCGGAGAATAACTGAGGAATACCCCTGACATTGGCCTCTACATGCATGTGATCCCACACCCATACAGTTCACACACACACACACACACACACACACACACACACACACACACACACACACACACTCAAAAGGTAAAGAAACCACAGGTCATCACATGATTATCAATGCACCTATCCAGCCAGTCTGAGAAGTGCCCTGAGCAAGAAGGCTCCCTATGAGGCCTAGGGACTGTGTGTGGTCCACACAAGGCCAGGAGAAACATGTGGAGGGCCCAGGGCACAAGGAGCTTGCAGAAGGCAGTGACGGATAGTGGACACTGAGTTGGCAAAAGGCCCATAGTCGGGAGAAGTATATGAGAACGTCTGGGGCCCTAAAAGATTGGAGATTCTCCTCAGAGCAAGGAAAAGTCCCAGCAAGGCTTAACCCCAGTTGTACATGTGATGGCCCATAGAACATGCACAGGCATTCCACACACTGTCAGGTGTTAACCTGATGAACTCCCACCCCTGCCTGCCTGTCCCCAGGGTGCAGGGAGAGACCTGGGTCTGCAGGAGGACAGGCAACATGAGGACAACTCCTGCCCTGTGCTCAGTGTGGAGGGTGTGTCTCCACAGGGCTGAGGTCACAGGCAAGAGATGTGAGTACCCTGCCAGCTAGCATCAGGCGCCCACTAGCCCCAAGAGAGCCAAAGAAAGACAGTAACTCACAAGAGAAGGTACACTGTGCCCTGGGCCTCTGAATCATAGGACAGTGTGCACCCAGAGACACGGGAACAAGGGCCAGATTTCACAGGACTCTGGCAGAGCCCCTGCCCCACCCAGCAGGTGCAGACTGGCCCCTCAGGCACCACTACCATTGGCCTAGCCTTGTCTCCAGCTCTCTTCATTTTGGCCCCACGGCCAGTAACCCTCAGCCACCTGCCTGGTGTCCAGTCCCCATTAGGACAGGGACTCAGGGGACACCAGAAGACCCTAGGCCTCCTGGGACAAGACAGAATGCCTTCAGCCACAGTTTCTCCAGCTGTGAAATGAACATAGCAAAGTCCCTATGGAGGGGAAGTTTTTTTGTGGGCTCTGCCCTCTCTTCCTTAACTTCCCCTTCCCTTCTGTGAATCCAAGCCCCCCTTCCTGTCCCCCCACCTCACTTCAGTGCCTCTCCCGGCTTTGACCACATACTCATCATCCTGAGACTCTCCTCATTTTCAAAGTTAAAAAGGATTGGACTTAGCAGCATAATCATTTCTTAAATAAAAACAAACCAACCACAAACCCGAGGCCACACCATATATTTCACCCTGGCCCCTCATTTCCTGAAAGCCTTCATTACTGTTGCTAAAAATAGATCCCCAAGCTTGTTCATTGAGGTCCACAGGAAAGGGGCCTGGGTCTCCAGACCTTCATTTTCCCTTGAGCAGGCCTGGAACCCTGTTTCACTGCTGCCAAAGTTATCAGAAAGAGCCCACTCCTGAAACATGCTTAGAGGTCACTTGAGTCACACAGCAGGGGGCTGGCACTGCAGGTGGGGACGGCTGATCAGTACAACTGTGACGTAGCCTGGGGCAGAACCTGCCTCACTTTTTTGCAGCCATAACTTGATTTCATTCTAATTTTGCTTGCATTTCTTCCTCTCATGGAAACGGGTCCAGACCTCCAGAAGAGGAGAGGCCCCAGCCTCCCATTGTCCATAAGAGTATCCCTGCTATTCTCCACAGTGAGCCGAATCCTACACACACACACACACACACACACACACACACACACACACACACCCCAGCCCCTCCATGCTCTTGCCCTCTCCTTTCTTGCAAGAATGGATCCAGAAGTTTCCCAGAGTCAATATGTAAGACCTAAATGACACATTCCCATGGCAAGGGTCCCAGGACTGTGGGACAGCAAGAGCATCCTCCAAGGTGACCCAAGGAAGTATGGCCTTACTTTCTCACACCCCCTTTAATTACAAGTGGAAGCCTTTGGTGGTGTGTGACACCCCACCTCCGTCCAGGCCACAGACTTCTGGAGCCAGCCCCCTCACCTCCAACAGGGCAGCCTGTTCTGTACTGTCCTGTGCCTTCTCTCTACCATGTTAACCCATGGGACTTCCTTGCTTGGTTTCTCATTCCTCCTGCCTTTGTTTCTCAACATACTGTTGTAATCACTGGGATGAATCTCCAAATCAGGCACAGTTATGGGAGTAAGGGATTTACTGAAGTTACAGATCCAGGGGAAGTTCCATAATGGCGAAAGAGGCTGGCCCCCTTTCACAGGTCCAAACAGAGAAAGAAGCCATCACCACCACCACCACCAACACAAGACCAAGCAATTGATGGGAACAACACACACACACACACACACACACACACACACACACACACACACACACACAAGCAGCAGCAAAAGCAAACGGGCAGGAAGAGGAGGAGAAAAGATGTCCTTACCTTCAAGCTTCCTTACATCCTTCCCCTTACTGAGAGGGCCACCCACTCTGGAGGAAGGGCTCACCCTAGAGGAGGGACCTCCTCCTTTAGTTAACCCTTCCTGTAAGCAACCTCAGAGACCCACCCAAGAAACAGGCCCTAAAAAGGCGTCTTCACTTGCGAAGCCACCAGCTAGCCATCAATGGTGTTGGGATACTGCAGACCACCTGGCTGTCAGGTTGGCCTTGGTGCTATGCCTGGCAGCCGGAGAGAGTGTGCACAAGTGCATGCCCCTGGAGGATAGGCTCTGGGGCTGGGCACTTTATGCCTAAGGCCTCTACAACTCAGGACACAATTCATTTCAGGGCAGCTGGCAAAGGGAAGCCAGGGTACCCAGCCACAGCAGAGAGTCAGGGAGTCTCAATGTCTGCTTCTGGGGCCCTGCCTCCCTTAGCCTTATTCCTGCCAGTCACCAAGCCAGGGTTTGCTCAGCATCAGCCATGGCTGCAAACCCCCAGTGCCCAGAGAAACAAAACAGCAACTCTCTTGCTGCAGTCATGTGATCAGAGCACAGCACCCCTAATCCTTGGGCAGCCCAGGGCCTTTTGCTCAAACAAGGGGAGTGTAAGGCTTCCCATCAATTGCTTGGTCTGTGGCAGCTGACAGAGGAAACAGGTCAGACGTGTTCTCACCAAGAGAGGACACTCTCAGATAACTTGTGGCTAGGCTGTTGGTTTGGGCTCAGGAAGCATAAATCTCAGGTCTTCCATTTTCCCTTTTGTCTCAGAGCTGTGGTCCCATTGGAGCTCAGTGCCCAAGAGGTTCATGTGTGGCTGTAATTCTAAATCTACCAAGAGTGCTAAGGCAGGGGGTGGGCAAAACCAGGGAACACTGGGCAGTGCTGTTTAGCTAGAGGGCACAGTCAGAGGCCAGGAAGCTATGTTAACAGTTGAGGGTGGTGCTTGGCCACATGGACACACAGAGTGATCCTGCCTGCCCCAGAGACAAATGCCTTCCCCTCTCTGCCCCCCAACACCTCCAGTGTGCTGTGCACCTACTGTGTGCTCAGCTCTGCGTGCACTGTGCTCCTCACTCCTGGCAATACTCTGAGAGCCTCCTCACATCTGACAGAGAAGAAAGCTAAAGTTTCGAATGGCCAAGTTATATGGGCCCAAAGCCTGGTGGGTCCTGAGGGATACATTCAGCTACAAGTCTAACAAAAACTCAACCAAGAAATGCTTTTAAAATGAAAGCAGAGAAGTCTCTAGCCAGAGGTCTGTGGGCAGGAAGGCTGGATTGGAGCCCCAAGCCATGGGAGGGAGTTTGGGATTCTAGACCAGTACTGCTCTTGCTTTCCCCAGGAGGAAAGTGCTTCTGCCCAAGACCTACGCAAAACCAGTGTTCCCCAAGGCCTTGGTGCCTAGGTCACAACCCAGAAAGGATCTCTTGGGATTCCCCCTGGAAGACACTGGCTGCTCCTGAGTCATTGGTCAAAGCCACTTGGCCACTAGTCTCTCTGGTGTACCCAGGTCTGCAATGGGCCTCTTCCTACACCAGGGAGGAAGGGACATGGTCCTGTTTTCCCAGGGCTCTTCCTGGAAGGGCTGCCTTCCCTTTAGTCTCTAGAGCACACTCTGGAAATGTTCACATAGACTCCCACCCCTGCTCATGCCCAGAGAGATGCCCCACACTCCCCAGAGAGACAGCGAGGACAGATGGAGGCCATGACTCACCCATGTATGCCCAAAGGGGGCCCTATATCACCACGGGCATATCTTCCCATGCCTGTAAAATGAGTGCCCCTATAACACGTGGTTATTGTTAAACCATTAAAATGAAGAATGCTAGAGAAACTAACCTCACTGTTTACACCTTGATGCAAAGCTTCCCGGGCTTTGTTTTCATACTTACTGTCAAGAGATGGCTTAACGGTTAAGGCCTTTACCTGTAAAGCAGAAGGACCCAAGTTTGACTCCCCGGTGCCCACGTAAAAGGCCAATGCACAAAGTGGCACATGTGTCTGGAGTTCATTTGCAGTGGCTGGAGGCCCTGGCATGACCATTCTCTCTCTCTTTCCCTACCTCTCTCACTCTGTGTGTCTGCCTCTTTCTCTCTCACTTTCTCTCTCAAATAAATAAATAAATTATTTTTTTTAATATTTTTTTTAAAAAAAGGAGAAAGCGGGGCTGGGGCGGTGGCTCAGTGGTTCAAAGTGCTTGCTGCACAAGCCTGATGACCAGAGTTCAAATCCCCAGAAGTCAGCATAATATGGAAGTAAGAAATACCCAATCAGTAATCCCAAAGTGCCTACTGGAATGGGAGGCAGGGTCAGCGAGTCTGGAGTTAAAGTGGCAAAGAAAACAACAGCAAAAAGGGAAAAATGAGGAGAGCATGAGATTTCGTTTCTCTCCGCTTCCTGTCGCAAATGCAGCGTACGCAGCTGCCTCAGGCTCCCACTGCCCTGTCTTCCCAACCATGAAGAATTGAACCCTCAATCAACCCCTTCCTCCTATAAGTAGCTTCTTCCAGGTATTTGATCATAGCAATGAGAAAACTAACTAATACACATGATTATAAACATACCACTCAGGAGGATAAATCAGGAAGATCTCAAATTCCAGGCCAGCCTGAACTACAAAGGGACAAAAAAGTATAAATATGAAATACAACATAAACACTGTTTTCTGTGGCAATTGTCCTTCTGTGATGTGTTTCTAGTGCCTAAGCGAGCACTGCCCATGCTCTACCCATAACCCATAACCTCTGCCCGTGCTCTGTAGCCCATACCCACTGCCCATGCCCTCTGCCCTTGCTCTGTCGTCCATACGCACTGCCCCTGCTCTGCCCATGCTCTGTAGCCCAGGCCCAACTGTTAGCATCCTGTCTGCTCTTCTAAGTGTCTTACACTATGCTTGAACATAGAGTCTCCTTGTTACATTTCTGGACACACCTTGAGTTCTTTTCCTCAGGTGAATTCCTGGAAGTCGAAGTGCTGGGTTACAGCAGAAATGAGTTTTAAAGGCTTAGGAAGTGTTTCCAAATTGCTCTCCAGGAAGATAAAAGCAGCTTCTCCTACCAGGAGTTGTTGAGAGGGAAAGATGTCTATCTCTATGCTGTGTCCTTGGCTCTTTCCTAAGTAAAGAAACAAAAAAAAAAAAATTCCTCCAGTAATCCCTGAAGATTAATGAGTACAAAGCTGAAAAGCTTGAAGGGGAAAAATTGGGGTTCAGACCACACATGGCTCCTTCTCCAGGCTTGAGCCCATTCCCAGATAGCACAGCTGACCCCAGCTGTCCCTATGATACGAGAAATCATTTAGAAAATATCTATAAAGGCTTTTGGCAGCTCTGGACCTGGGCAGGGACCCTGCTTGTGGTGTTGGTGGCAGACTGCCCTAGGAAGCCCGTGGTGGGAAAATCAGTGTCCCTATCAGGGGCAAGCCCAGCACAAGAATGGCCAATCGCATGTGGATGTGTGGGTGTTTCCCACGTGTCCCTCCCATCCTCTACCCCCCTCAGTGCCCAGAGGCTGACCTCTGTGGCTTGCATTACTCGAGCTCCCTGTTCCCAGATGTCCATTCCAACAAAGGCAGCAGATACTGGCTGTATTAAAGCAGGGACTGGTTCCAAGCTATAAATTCCCAGAACCCTGGGGCCAGAGAAAGCAATTAGGAGTCCTGCATAGGGCAGAAGGATATGTAGGCAATGATTTTCAGAACAAAAATCACATCCTTTACCATCCAAATCACCACTATCTTCCCATTTGTGACTTCTTGGTTGGAAAAGCCCCGATTGGGCTGAGGAGCTGCTGAGCAGCCCTGCTCACCAGAGGGTCCCCTCATCACATTGAGGCTGGGAACAGGAAGACACGAGCCGTAAGTGGTACCATGGGAGAAGAGGGACCCCTCCCTCCACGGCCACTCAGCAATTAACCAGCCAGTCTTCATGGAGCCAATGAGAAACCTGCTTTTCCATGACTCATAAATCACAGAATCTGAGACCAGAAAGGCTGAGCATAAAATATCCACTCTATATAGTCCATTCCCTCAATTTACACATGGGCAGGCATTGCTCTGGCCCCCTCTGGAGCCTTCTCTCCTCACCTATATTCATTTCAGGGCCCTCCCTTCCTGCCTTCACCACAGTGCCAATGGCAGCCAGGTGCCAGTTGCTCCATGCCAAGCATTGTGTCAAGGGCACCCATGATGACTCAGGGAGGTGTCTCATCTTGTCCGTAGGTACTCAGGACACTGAAGAATAGTGAGTAAAGCTCAGGAAGGTTATCCAACTTTCCCAAGGTCACACAGCTGCTCACCACTGCAACCAGACGAGAGATCTGCTTCCAGCACATGATACCAAGGCCTCAGGTTGTACTCATTGTCAACTCAGGATGGTGATTGCTAGGCAGCCAGTTCTTAGGGGCTGACTGTATCATCCTTGTATTCAGCCCAAATCCCTCCTACAATGAGGAAAGCCCAACTCCTTTTGAGACTTCCACTGACATTGATGCCAGCTAAGGAAACAACATAGGTGTGCCCGCTGTGTGACCTCATCTCAGACTCCTCTATGCATCCTCAGTGTCCATCCTCCTCCAGCCGGACCCAGAACCTTCCAGAAATCACTCCACCATGCACAAGCAAGTGGCCATAAAGGACACCTCTTCCACCTTTCTTTCCCTGAGGTCTGGGGACCTCTCCTCCTGTCTCAGAATCTCACCATATGTTATTAGATTCCTTTTTCACCAGGTGTGGTAATTCGAATGGATGTCCCCCAAGAGATGCAGGAGTCTTATTAAAGCTTGGATTTTCAGTCGCCTGGATGGAGGAGGTGTCACTGTGGGCAGATCCTAGGGTCCAGCCCTGAGGTGTTACTGAAGTGCATCTGGAATTCCAGCCTAAAGGATGCAGAGAGCTGTCTGAGTTCTTCCCTGCTGTTGAAAGCTTGCTTGTGCTGGTGATTCTCTCTCTCTCTCTCTCTCTCTCTCTCTCTCTCTCTCTCTCTCTCTCTCTCTCTCTCTCTCTCTCCTGGATCTCTAAAAGGGAGCCAGTTTCTTATGCCATTATGAAACTTCCCCTGGATCTGTAGCTTCAATAAATCCCTTCCTCCCATAAACCGTGCCTGGCTTGGAGGTTCATCCAGGCCACATGAAGTGGCCTAAGACACCATGGCAGTGACTTTCTTGCCTCTTCTTGCCCAGGTTCCAACCTCAGAGGCATCATCTCCTACCTTGGAGCCCTGGTGCCATAGCCCTTGAACAACCAAGGTCAGAGAGAGTTTGGAGGCCTAGGTTTTAGAGTGAGTAGCATGTGAGCCACTAGACCGCTAGGTATTAGCTTTGGGACCTCAGGCAAGTGACTTGGCCTCCTTGAGTTGATTGTGTTTTTCTGACCACACTAGACTACTGTGATGGGTAAATGAAATGACATGCAGACACTGCTTTGGCCCAGGGCAGGAACCCAACGCATCAAGTTCTTGTTTCCTTGAATACGTGTCTCAGAGCCGTGAAAAGAGGATTAAGTGAAGCTACAGAGTAGCCAGCACAGTTCCCGGCTCTGGAAGACAATAAACAGAGTTTTCCTGTCTATCTCCACAACCCCATTTTTTTTCTCCCATTTTAGCCTGTCTTGGCAGCTGGGTGGGATGGGGCAGGGGGCAGGGTCAAGGCCAAGCCCATGAGCTCCCTCTGGCTGGGATCTTGTGTTCTGGGCTCTGGGCACCTCTGAGACAGTCAGGCCTAAAACATTTGACCAGCTGGCCATCAGCCCATTTTCCATCTCTGTCTGTCCTTTGAGAAGCCTCCAGAATCTATCTCCACCATTGTGCTGCTCTTTAATGGAGGCCCATGTTGTCAACTCGATAATCTAATACCCTTACTAAAAATAAAATCCAGACAGCTCCAGCCCTGAGAAAGGGAGCTGTGGTTTAGGAGTCAGGTTTCTCCTCCTGGGGAGCATCCATGGGGAGCCTCAGGGCTGGAAGTTGCCCTTAACCTTGCCCATCCTGGAGGAAAAGAGAAGCACCGGGCAATCATGCTGCTAAGTGGCTTCCTGCTCAGGACTGGTGAAGGCAATGCATAGCCTTTCCCTGATGCAGACTCCGTCCCGGGCTTGTTTCCATCTTCCCGTAGACAGTTCTGGCAAAAGGTCTTCCTGCTTTTGCCCGCCTCCTCCCCAACATCAAACCACTGACTGATATCAGAATGGTCACCTCACTTGGGCTGTCGTCATTTTTCAATTTTCCAAGTGACTGCCTCCAGCATGGTGCATTACACGGGAAGACAGTGGCCGCACCAGGCCTGATATTAGAGTGGCCTATGAGCCCCAAGGTTGTCACTTTCGATTCCAGGCACTCACAGAGAGGTCCACTGTGTGCTTAACAGCCGTCTTCCAGAAGACAGCTAACCAAGCTGCTGAGTGCGCAGGGCTGGGAACCAGGTTTGAATACTGCTCCAACATGTAGATGTCAGGTTCTGGGAACCTTTAAAGTGAGTGTTATAAAGCAGAGAAAAGGAGAAGCCCAGCACCAAGTGACCATGCCAGCACGCTGGCGTTCTCGTGGTAATGTGGTATGGTGTTGAACAGGCTTGGAGAGGGATCTGTCTAGTGATGGCAACTTTTTGGCACTCAGGTCCCATCCTCTCACCTCTCCCTCACTGCACAGGATTTGCACTTCTAAGAAAGCCTCAGGTGGTAGGCATCAAACCAAGAGCTGAGCCAAGGCTGAGGGCAGTCAGGGCAGGTGTCTGAGCAGAGACACTTATTATGTAAATGCAATCACTAACAGGGCTTTTATGAGAGATCACCTCGTGTGCCTGAAGGTGAGGTTGTAAGGCAGGGCAAGCCAGGAGCCAGGCAGAGAAAAGTCTCAGGGAACAACACAGCCAGAGTTGGAGCGGGGCCTGAAGGAGGGAAAGTTCACAGGAGCAGTGATAACCAAAGGAGACAAAAGAGGACAGGCATGTCCCTGCATGGGGAGCTGGGAGAGTGTCTTACTTCTAGCCAAGTGCTGAGGTAGACAGCCCATGTCACATCTCAGTCCCACCAGATTGAGCCTCTACTTGTTCTGGAAAAGGTGTATAATGACAGCCTGTCTCACAGGGCCACCCATGGTCAGGATTTAATGAGCACATATATGTAAACCCTTAGCATAGCATCAGGCGTGTTAGTGCCTGGAGACTGGTACACAGGGTGACAATAAAGCCACCACCCATGGGCTGGAGAGATGGCTTAGTGGTTAAGGCACTCGCCTCCAGTGTCTAAGGCCCCGGGTTCAATTCCCCAGTACCCACATAAGCCAGACCCACAAGGTGGTGGCCCTGGTGGTCTCTCTCTCTCTCTCTCTCTCTCTCTCTCTCTCTCTCTCTCTCTCTCTCTCTCTCTCTCTGCTTGAAAATGAATAAATGAATAAATAAAATATTTTAAAAGCTATCACCCAAAGCCTCTTTCATCTCCGAAGCTGCATCCTCTACGCTAAGGCCCAAGCTGCTCCTTCTTTGGTCTTTTCTGCCCTCATCTCACCTGCTTCTACCCATGTTGTCCTGCAAATCCATCCTTCAACCTGCAGACAAGGAAAATTCTAGAACCTTTACATTTTAACTATCCACCCAGGCCTATCCTTGTTACAATGCATAAACCTCATCAGGAAATGATAGAATTACTGTGCCTAAAGTGATGGAAACTCACTTCCTTCTGGAGAGCATCTGTGGAAAGTTGTAGAAAGTTCTCACCCCTTTGTAGCTTTGCCATTGGTTAAGTCGGTTAAGCCCAGTGTCTGCTATACGTTGAGTTCTGCACTGTGTATATATTCCCAGCAGCAGCCAAGATAGACACAGACATGTCCTCATGAAATGCACCATGTTGGGGGGTGGGGTGAGCAGGGGACAACCTAAAACAATGCAGGCTATAATGAGACTCAGGCCAGGGAGGGCTGAGACTTTAGAACATATAGCTACTCTTGGTGGATTAGAAATATATTCCTCAAATAAATAGATGGAGGACAGGGAGGCAGGAGCGAGGGTCTGACCCATTGAGGAAAACAGAGAATTTCCATCTGAGCCACAAGCTAAGTCTGGAGGAATGGGCAGACCACCTCATCCCAGTAAGCTGGGTGAACTGTGGGATGTTTTCTATGAGCCAGGTTGGGACAGGAGTCTGTGAGGATTGGGGGCAGGTGGCTTGCAGGATCCTATGGTGTTTAGGGAGAACACTGGGTACCAGGCGCAGGTACACTGGCATCTGGAGAGGGGGCAGGTGGTAGCTTCTGCTGGGGTCCAATGTGTGCAGTAGGACAAAAGCCCAGGGGAGGAGAAGCAGCGTGGGACTCAACTGATGGAAGGAAAGGCCAGGGTGATGGGGTCTCACATGCCTGTGTCCATGCTGAGCAAGGTAAGCCACTGGAGACAGCCAGCCTTGGCCACCAGTCTTCACAGACACAGCCCCTCCTGGCAGGTGGGCCTGAATGGTGACAGTGACAGTGTCTCTCCCTTCCCTCACTCCATCTTTGTCTCCTGGTCATCCAGCTGTAGCAGCCGTTCAAACGGAAAGGTTATAGATTACACCTGAGAGACAGCTGCAATGCACACATGCTCTCAGTGCTGTTGGCTTTGGAGGCAGGACCAGTGATGAACAGGTTGTCTCCATGGCTCACAGGACATAAAGCCAATGTCTGTCCTCCTAGATCAGGAGACCCCCAAACCCAGGGAGTCACCTGCCGTGGTCCCACTGGTATTTCCTCATCTGTAAAATGGACCTCCATGTCCTGTCTGGGGTGAATGACCCAAAGGGCAAATAAAGGGGCTCCTAGACCTGCATCCCTGTTGTCAGTTTCAAGGCCAAGCAGAGTTTCAAGGGGAGAAGTCACTGCTCCCAACTGCAGTGGCTGACCAGAGCTGTGGCTTCTCCTCTCTGCTCGTCCCAGAGTGATCTATGGCTCCGGGGAACCTGAGTGTGGCTCCCAGCATGCCGCAGCCCTCACAGCCGCCACTCTCGCACATTCAGGAAATGGACCATGATACACGTAATATTACATTTTAATGGTCTGCTGCATCGAAGGCAGAATGAAGAATCATTCCTGTGGTGGTCATGGGTTAACTCCTTCTTTTCTGGTCCCTTCCACAGCCTTCTAGCCAAACGAATTAGGGAGTAAGGGTACAGGGCTTGGGGAAGGCAGAGAACTTGTGGAGACAGTGAGGTGCTGGCCTTTGGACTAGATTACATTAAATTGTCTGGGCTTTTCCTTTCCTACGATATATCAGCATGAGGGAATGACCTAACCTTTTTGTTCAGATCCAATCCATTTCCTTCCTTGTTCCTCCCCCAAACTCTGCCAGAAAAATGGTCATCATACCCCCTCCCCTTCGCCACCCCCAGGCCCAGTGTTAATAACTCTCCATAGGATAGGAATCTGATCATTGACATCTGGAATATTCCATCTTTCTTCATAAAATTGCATTTGCTGACAATTAGTATACACAAATATAATGTATCTTGGGCATAATCCCCTCCCATCGTTATCTCTTGTCCCCTCCCACATTTGGTGTGTTCTAATGGGTTACCATGACATTCTTCAAATTCACATCTCTTGAGAATTCCATGGCCACAAAGTAACCCAGAGGCTACCTACTTGTCTTGAGGTCCAGAAGGGAAAGGACACTCACTCAGTTACTCACAAGTCAACACGGGAGACACTACTCTCTCCCTAGTGCCTTCTTCCCTGGGCACACCCATTGCCAGGGGAAGCCTTCCGTGTCATGCCCTGCATGACTATGTGCTGTAAAACCTTTAATCAGCAATTTATGTGCCCTAATTCACTAATTCCTGTGGCATAAATTTCCCCTCCATGACCAATGTCAAGCTCCCAGTGTGAGGCCATCAGAGCACCTGTTGGATTTTATTATCACTGGGACAAAAACCTGAGAAAAACACTTTCCAAGGAAGAAGTCTTTATCTCAGCTCATGGTTTCAGAGGCTTACAGTCCCAGATCAGCCTGACCCATTGCTCTGTACCTGAGGCGAGGCAGAACAGCC
>PVHP010027435.1:0-23875 GCA_004024765.1 Zapus hudsonius | reverse complement strand
TTTGCCCACTAAATAAATGTTGTAACTCATTATGGACAATAAAAAAAAAAGAATCTTTTTTTCAAACAAGGTTCAACCTATTTAGAAAGAAGCTACTAGATAGGAGTTTTTATTTTTAAACCCCAACACAGCCTGTTTTACAATAGCAGAAAAGACAAGTGTCCTGTCCATACTCCAATATTGTTCTGGAGCTCACCTGTATTTTTGTCTTGTGCAGGTAGCTTCCCACTTGGATTCAGCAAGATGTGAGATTGTCACTCACTTCATCATAGAAGATAAAAAGGATGTAATGAATCCAAGCCAACTCAACTCACAGGGAGTAGAAACTGAGGAATAAATACACCAGTATTTCACTCTCTGGTGGAATGATCCTACAAGTGATCTACATGACTCAAGAGGTTCTACGCAATTCAATATATATGAATGGGTAGAAGGATTTTGAATGAAGAGAGTTCATTTTCCATGTTACCTAACCTCATAATGAGCCATAAATACTTCATAATTAGCCATAACATTTAGGAAGATGTCATTTGATTATATATTGATAAAAAATAATATCTTTATCTATGGATCACCAGAGGATGTATTAAATACTTTACGACTTTATGCTAAATACATGAATCTTTTGTTTGTTTGCTTATTTTTAGACAGGGTTTGGCCTCTAATGCATTATGTAACCAAGTATAAACTTAAATTTCTGATCCCACATTTTAATTGGTGCTATACCACCCATATGCACCACTACATACAGTTTATGCGTGGCTGGGTTTTCATGTGTGGTGGCAATAACTCTATGAACCAAACTTCATTGCCTGATGTTGCAGTCAACTTTTGTTGCTGGCACAAAGAACTGAACCAGAGGCAGCTGTTGGGAGAAAAGGGTTTATTTTGGCTTATAGACTTGAAGGGAGGTTCCATGGTGGCAAGTGAAACATGACATAAGCAGAGGATGGACATCACCACCCGGCCCACATCATGTGGACAGCAGCAGCCAGAGACTGTGTCAAACGTTGGCAAGGGGAAGCTGGCTGTACACATATAAGCCCTCTTCCAACAACACACCACCTCTAGGAGGCTCCAATTCCCAAATTGCCGCTAGCTGGAGATCTAGTACTTGAACACATATGTTTATGGGGGAACACCTGTATCGAGCCACCATAACTGATAGTGAAATACTTTTATGATTCATTCTAAGAGTATAAGTACTCATCTGTGCATATTGGTACTTCCACAGGTGCATGACAACCATGATTCATTCCATTCTTCAAAAGATGTCAATAAGCAAATACATTTATCTTTTCATGAACAAATAGTCATTGTGTTTAGGAAGACAATCGACTACACATTAGCTTTTGAAATTTAAGTCTGTTATTGATTGAATAGTATTAACTGAATATTCACATATAAAATTAAGAGCTCTTTCTGGCTGAAACTAAAAGAAACCTTTATAGAAATTATGTTTTAGCACAATATAAGAGGTTTTAAATATTGTTCCCAAACAATTTTCAGTGCTGGCAGAAAATGTCATGTTTGATTAGACATGTAAGAACCTGTAAATAGAAAATAAAGCTGATACCAATGTCATCAATGGGAGTTAATGCTTCATGAATTCTAATGGTAGCAGGGAGATGAGTGTTTCAGATATCTTCAAGACAAGATGCTAGAAATGAAATTAAGCCACCACTGTTCTCAGTTATGATGCAACACTATAGCCAATAAACAAACACTCTGTGGCCAGGGATCCTATATTAAACCAACTTACTTCCTTTTGGCTTGAAGAAATTATAATCACTGGACCATAATGTCATTAAGAGGCAACACAAATATTAGACATTCAGTACCATTATCCTTAACCTTTCTAGAAATTGCACACATTTTCAGGAAACTGTTTATTGTTTTTCTGTGCAATCATATTCTTTAAGTATTTTTGTCTCTGCTGAACTTTAAAATGGAAGTCATTTTATTTCAGAGAAATTTATAAGGCATCTATGGCAATATTATTACAAATCTCTTCTCCAACCCTTTTGCTATTTTAAGATTTTGGTGCCAGGATTGCACTTTCACATTTATGACAATATCTCATTTCTCTCATTAAACAATGTAGAGTATGGATAAACCCATTGATGAAGATGGAATTTCCTTTAGTTATCAAAATATGAGCTGAGTCAGATAATACCCAAGAGACACTTCCTAAAGGGTTTTGGAAAAAAAATTCTTCATGCTCACAAAATGGCCTCAAAATTTTTTTTTTTTTTTTTTTTACTTCTGCACATTATCATTTGAAGGTATGAGGCTGTTGCTAAGCTGTTTAGGAACTAACCCAAAGTCAGAAACTGGGTAGGGCAAAGGACATTTGGACTAATCTCTGAGAATTAGAGTCTAGGGGTAGTTGGATCAAGTCAAACTCTCTTACCCTGATATTTTTTTTCTAGTTTTTTTTCTAGTTTTGTGAAACTGCATGTATTTTTGTATCTATAGACTTATAGTAATATATATATATATATATATATATATATATATATGTACTATATGTAGTATAGTTCAACTTTTGCTATTGTTTTGTTATTGTTTTTCCCTAAATTATAATTTAAAATATCTGAGAAGTTTGGATTGCATACACCTTCATCACCCATAAATAATTTGCTATTCAAAAAATCTTTCACTGATGAATTTCAAAGTCAAGAACATAATTTTACCACTGGGTTATTTGAGGCTGATTATATTTTCCTCTAACGTCCATATGCTAAAAATATTCTTACTTCCAGATTCTCATAATATGACTGTCTTTGAAAATACTTCTGTGTTATACACATTTGTGTCATTTTGACCAAAACATCTGGTAGAAAGGATGTATGGAAGGAAAGGATTTGGTTCATTGTATCAGAGTGTCAGGTACCATAGAGTAGGGAGAGTTCATGTTGTCAGGGATGCATGGTTGAGTCTACTTCAGCCATGGTGACCAGGAATCAGAGAGAGCTGGACCAGAAACATTGTTTTGTATAACCTTCAAAGGTCAACCCTTGAGTGACCTACTTCTGCCAGCTACATTTCACCTCACACTTCCAAAATTGTCAGACTCCATGGCTAAAACTATTCAAAATAGGAACATGACTCTTGGGGTCACATTTAGATTTAATCAGTGAGTACTAGAATTACAGTGAGCCTGATGCTGTGGGCCTGTGACAGTTGATAAGTAGGAGACACCATTCTTGAACCGATCTGTGGTCATTTCCAGGAAGAATTGTCTGAGGACGGAAGTCATTCCTTTGAGTAGCTTTACTCCTAGCAGCCTATGTGTAAAGAAATTCCAAAGAATGATCCACTGTTCCTTGCTGGTGAGTGCATCTATCCTCTTGCTGGCATCCTTCATAGACATTAGAAACTAACTTCTAGAGCTTTCTAATGAGGTCTGAAGACTAGCGGCTCTCCAATAATTTCTTAGGTTTTCAGTGCCAGACTGGGACCACGGAGGCATCTGTCTTTGTAGAGGAAAGCACCTACCATTTTGTCACACTGTCCAGCCAAATGGCAATGATATCTGGACTTCCCAGCCTGTAGTATCTAAGCAAATCTAATAAATCCTTATACATTCACATGGGAATGTTCTGGTAAAGTATCCCAATCTAGTTTGACCGTGTTCTTTATGAGGTGAGGAAT
This sequence comes from Zapus hudsonius, assembly GCA_004024765.1. Classification (NCBI taxonomy): domain Eukaryota; kingdom Metazoa; phylum Chordata; class Mammalia; order Rodentia; family Dipodidae; genus Zapus; species Zapus hudsonius. The sequence continues at coordinate 20,218 of PVHP010027435.1, read as the reverse complement.
TTAATCACACTGAGAAGAAAGTAGGAGTGTACAAACAAAACGCACAACCCCAAGGATGAAGAGCTTGAGACTGATAATCTGTAATCCCAAATCAAGTGATTCATTTGGCTTTGACCTAGGAGGCCTCCATCATAATGTGAGCCGATTTCTCTGTGTAAATATATCCTGTCCTGTTTCTCTGAAGAACCTTGATTCTTACACAGGTAACATGATCCATTTCTAGATACAGCTGAGCCACAGTCATCAAAGAAACTCAATATCACACACGCTTTGTTCCGTTTCCTGTTGAGTCATTTACACACTCTGTGTGCAAAAGGTTCTGTTTAATCATTTCAATGAGGTATAAGAGATATGGCATGTATTAGGCTCCCCACATTCTCCAAAAGAAAATTTATTTTGATGAAATATTGGCATAACTCAAATAGCACGTGAAACATTAAGGGTGAATTCATGTTCCTATGAGAATGAAAGTTACTATGAAAGAATTTTTCTTTGTATTCCTGATGGTTCCTGCACCTAATATTCATAAGTGCTATATTTTAAATCCTTTCAGATGTAATGGACAGTATTTTTAAAAGACTGTATAAAGCACATGACTTAGCACTTTCCTAAATGGTTAACTTCCTCTCAAGATCATCTTTGAATAGTTTTTAAATGGGTGGAAAGATGTAAATAAGAGCCCAGAAAAAGTAATCTGATAAAACATCTCTACCTATGTATCTCTGTAAATACCGACTTAGGGAATACCTTCATTTCTTATGAAATAATTAAATTTCTATTCATGTAGTAATTTTAATGAATAACTATTTGGTATATTCAAAAATTTATGGAGATTAGATTCGATAAATGAGAAGAAGTTGGGATATATGGATCTGAGAAAGATTATATATAAATATAATATAATATATATATACCATATATATATTTAGGGTATCTTAACCCAGTGCAAGAAAATATATTTCACAAGGCTGCAAATTTTTTGGATGACTTTCATATGTGGTCAAATTTTTCTTTGAAAAAAGTTTATTTAAATAACAGGAGATCCATTCACATCGTCTCTTTCTTGCAGATGTAATCAAGAGTAGATACAGATACAACCTTGTTTCTGCCTCCCTCCATCCTCTGGACATCCAAGAATTGGAATTGTTTCAAAATAGCAAAGGATGATTTTGTTATGTTTAAGTATAACCATAAATCAATTTCTAATTTTATTAATAACTCTATTAACTCAATAAGTAATATTCTGAGAAAAACATATACAGATGTCCAATGCACACAATGTAATTGTGTGAAAGATGATCACCATAATAAAACAGCAAACTATTAAAAATACCATTAGTAACCATGTATTTGAACATTTTCTCTTGCACACATGCATGGTTTAGCTTTTAATTATAGCTTTAGTATCTTTCCTAAGAAGCTGTCATAGAGTATTGCATATATTAAGAAACTCAACACATAACAACATTTGATTGAAGACACTGACATAAGTTAGGACCTCATTATGTTTGGAATCTGACTTATAAAATAATGGTCCATGAAACACCACATTAATACCAAACAATGCAGATCAAGGGAAAACAAAATTGTTCTTGTTCAGGTTGAAAACTTTGAAAATGGATCAACTGTTTGTAAAACTCACATTAGATAATACATTATGTGTCTGGAAATTGCTTCTACTTTATAGAATATTCCATCTTTTCAATAAAGCATAGCATTAAATGATAAATAGCATCTTACTCCCTAACAGAAATGTATTTGCCATTTCAGAGAGGCATTTCCTTAATGTTAAGAGTACTGATTCACTAGCATGAGCTGTTAATTTTCTGTTTATGTAAGCATGATGGTTAGGGTGACAGCCGGAATGGGTATGTTAGAGGCAATTTAAAGGATCTGTATGAAATTAATCTTACCAGAAAATAAAGAAAACCATTCCTCAACTGAATGTTAGAAGCTTTTTAAAAAAATTTTAAGTAGTAGCTTTTGATTCCCTTCAACATTTATAAGTGCTATAACATATATCATTTCAGATGTTATGGACAGTATTTTTAAAAGGCAGTATGATTCAAAAAGCTTGACACTTTCCTAAATGGTTATCTTACTACCAAGATAATATTTGAGTACTTGAAATTTTTCATAAGCATCTATTTTTGTGTTAATTATTTTCTGATCATGAAGTGAAATTCAGTATCAAGATATTTAAAATGCAAAGAATATGATACAGTTTCATTATAATGTCATTTGCTTGAAGACTGCTCTCAAATACAAAAATAATCATGTATATCTTTGCTTATATATTAACATATACTTTCTAAATTTGGGGAACTTTGCCAATGCTTATTTTCTACTGCCTTTCTGCCACATGATGGTAGATATTTTAGACGTCATTCCACATGGATTCATGTAAAAATATATTGCATGTCACCAGACTTTATCTATAGGTTTATAGTTGATATGGCATTTCTACAGAAAAATGTATTTTGGGTTTTCTTCAAATGTTAGGAATATTAAAAATGCTACACATAAATCTAATTGGACATCAACTTTTGCTTTCTGAAAGACATATCTTTAATTTCTATTAGTGTAAACACTAGTTCAAAATTAAAGTGTTAATGAGAGAAATTTTTTAATCAAAAGTAGTAATAATTGTTGAAATGCAGCACAAGTCAGTTTGGTCTCCCTTTCAATCTTATACTGTGAGTATTGTGAGTAGTCTGTGAGTTAGGTCTGCTTCCTTTTATGGATAGATGTTTGCAGGTGTCTGAATATATGCGTGTATTTAGATGCATACACATATATGCTCATATTCGTGTGATTTGGTTAGACTAGTCAGCAAGTCCTAGGGAATCTCCTATCTCTGCCCTCCAGTCCTATGACTTCAAACATACATCAGAGTACCTGCCTTTTATACAGTTTCTAGATATATGAACTCAGTTCCTCATGCCTGCAAGTGAAGCACTTTATCTATTGAGCCATCTCTCCAGGCCCACAGTCGTTCTTCATAGCTGAAATTTGGTTAAACTCTCTCTTTATACAGATTCTGTTCCCTATAAACAAATACCTTTTTTACAAGTATCCCTGACTATAATCCTTTCGGCATTTATAGTATGCCATTCTGCTAACAAAAGATATCTCTTAAAAAAGTAATTAAAAAAAAATTCTTGGGGCTGGAGAGGTGGCTCAGTAGTTAAAGTGTTTGCCTGCAAAAACAATCTCTTAATTTCAGATTTTTTTTTTTAGTTCCCAGAGTGTCAATCTATTTATTTATTTATTTTTGACCATTTACAATTTCTGTTAAAATTTGTTTGGGATATTTGTCTCCCTTTCAATATTCACATTTTGGATCTGCTATTATAAGCCCCATTTTAAGTCACTTCACTCTATTCTACTTTCTTGACTTGCAATTACTCATACTGTTTGTGATGGTTAGGTTTTGATGTCAACTTGATCTTTTTAATTATCTTGAGTGGGTCTCTGAGGATGTTTACAGGAAGGCATCTCTTCGGCAAGGGGCAGGATGTAAAAGAAGCTCAAAGAAGTCAACATCCTTTCCTGTGTGGGCCATGCAGGAAGGAAATTCCAGAGACTCAGTATGCCATTAAGTCTGGGCTGCAAGACCCCACCCTAAGCCTATATAAAGGAAAAAAATTCTCTTTGGCCCCCTGCTTATTCCCTGTTCTGTGTGTATGGTGTAGGTGATGGGTTTTTCTCTCTGCTCTGACCTGTGAAAGGGGAGCAGCCTCTTTTGCATTCTGGAACTTTCCCTGTATCTATAGTTACAAATAAATGTTTTCCTTCCCCAAATTATGCCTGGTGTGAAGATTAATCCCAGCATCCTGTGGTTGACTACAACACTGCTTCTCTCTTTATTCACTGAGTCTTTGGTCCACAACACACATTTCTTTCCTTGTTTGTAGAAGATCCATGTGCATGAAAATGGTGTCAGCAAATGAACTAAACACCCTCACTTCTAAGGGATAAGCAGCAGTATCACTATCTATGTGGCCAATGAGTTTTGGATGTAACTGATGAATCATTTTCAGGGTGGCTCATTTCACTGCCAATTAATGCTACTAGGAGCCACCGACTAGTTCCTTGTGATGTTTGAGTAGGTACACTCCTTGAGCATGTAGTTGAAGTTAATAATGGATGTGTGGTGGCTGTGTGCTAACAGCAGAGAGCTTAGCTTCCCTTGACTACACTACTATCAGAAGTTTTGTTGTAGAAATATCCAGTAATAAATAGACAAAGCCTTTGCAGCAAGAGGAGAGGGGAGTTTTAATTTTACACCTGGCCCAGGGATCCAAGCATAAATGAAGCATTAGCCAGGAACCCTAGTTACAAAGAGATTTTATAGTAGTATACAGAGATGTGTACTTGACATTTAGGCATGTAAATTATAAGCACCTAGCACTTCACACATTTACATATGGGTTCCAGAGAAGACCAGATAATCCTCCCCAGGTATTCTCTGGCCTCAACTTTTCCTAACTTCCTTATCACAGTTAAAGCATTTACTTCTTTTGTTTCACTGAACTTCAAAGCTCTGGTAGTTTCTCACCTCATGCTTTGTGACTGGCCATCTGTAGCCTGAAGAATGTAGCAATGAATACAGGGGAGGGGCAGTGAGCTCAGGCTCATTTTGCTACAATAGTTTCAGTTATCATGGTCTAATAGAAATCCATTGAGAAAACGAAAGAAAGGGGCGATATCTATTAACCTACTAACCAATCCAAGGAGGAGTTCAATAAAAGAGAAGTTTCACTCTATAAGCCCATGATTTGTTATACATCTTTTACATCTTGACTTTATCTTGCCAAATTATTGTGACATGGCATTATCTAAAATAACAGCTGAGAGTTAAATGAAATAAATGTCTGAAGGCATTGCAGAGGAGAATGCTAGTCACGTGTCATTTTCTTAAGGCATTACTAAGCGTGCACATAAGACATATACATATATGTATATATATGCACATAGATGTATGTGCATATATATACTATACAAGTATGTACACACACACACACACACACACACACACACATATATATATATATATATATATATATATATATATATATATATATATATATATATATATATATATATACAACCATACTACTTTAGGGAAGTTATTTTATACTTTATTATACTTTTATTCATATTACTTTTATTACCCTCTAAATATTTATATATTTGCTGTCAATTTTGATTGACATTTCTCTTTTATGATGGCAGTGACCACAGGGGAGGCACAAACTTGTCAAACAGCTGAGAAGTGATAGTTGAATGTTTAATACTAAATGAGACAGTTCTACCACAGCCTCTAAGGCTCAGGAATCATTTTGGAACTGGTGGCAGAAAGAATGAAAGCATGAAAGGATGTGAAAGAATGCTTTAGAATGTAGTCTTCCAGACACAAAGTGGCTGCTGCATTCATGACCTCATGCAACTGTCCTTATAAGCTTACAAAGCTAGTACAATCTTGCGCTGATAAAAATGTCATGAATGATGCAACAGGGCAGAAAAGTAACATCAATATTGAAAAAGAATAGATAGAATGAAGAGGTGTTTCATTGAAGGGTATATGGAGGTGAAAACATAATGGTAGAAGGGAATTATGGCCAGGATGCATAAAAAATAAGAAAAAAACAGGAGAAAAAGAATAGAATTTAGATGTATAGTACCTTAGAAAACTTATTCTCTGTAAGATTTAACTTGAATATAAGACTGTCTTTTGAGTCATTAGGTTTTATACATTTTAAGGTATATAAAACTCCATTTCAAACTAAAACATAATTCTACATTTTCAGGAATAACTATCAAGTTTATTATTCTCAATATAGAACAATTATTTTCTGAATAAGAAATGCAATTACATACGTGTATATTGAAATAAATTTCATGTTTTATATGCTCTACTCTAGTTTCATAAGAAGTTTATTGAGTTGAGACTTTAGAGAAAAGAGAACTTGATTTATACAGGTGAACAGTATATGGGTTACATATGTCATTAACTAAAAAGGCTGCTGCCTAATTTGGGATTGAATTAGTCCTCACCCATGTCTCATCGAAAAGCTACTCAAGATCAGTAATGCAATAGAGGGCAGATGAAAAGCAAAAAAAAAAAAAAAAGACAAAAAAACCAGGCAAGATTATGGATTAGGATCTTATGTCAGGTTGAATTGAAGCATTTTAGGATTATTTCAGGAATATGCATGCCAATTGAAACAGCATCAATTTAATTGGCAGCCAATTCCCTGCCTTCCATTAGATACATATCCAAGTTATGAATTACAATGAGAATTTAATTTGCTTTCAAGCCAGTACTATCTGATCTAAATAGCTGTAATGGAGAAAAGTATAATTCTTTTCCACAAAAGAGAAATACTTTGTCATAATTGTTGATTAGTCACACTTCCTTGATGACTTCAGTGTTAGGCTTTCACTAGTTAAGATAATGTTTTGTTTAGGAATAGGAATTGTCTGTCAATCACACCATTATTGACTTAAGACCATATTACTTTATTATTATTTATCAATCACCTAGTTATGAAATATTATGTATATCAGAGAGTTTTGCTCAGTTTTCACAAATCATTTTTTTTAAAAATGAGAGCCTTTTCACTATGGTGAAGAAGGAATTGCAGCCCTCTCAACATGAAGTCATGGAAAAAGCTTTGAAGGCCAAGAAATTAGCACTGAAAGATATCCACAGCCACATGTAGGGGAAAAGGGGAAAAATCTGTACCTTACCCCCTCTCCTGTGGCCCAAGAAATCTCTCCCCAGAGTGTTCCAGGGAGAAAGTGACTTGATCAAGACACCATTGGAAATTCCTCTGAACACTGTGACTAACTCTCCCATGTTCAGTGTGAAGGTCAAGACCAATAAACACCAGGTCAAACCTGGTGGGAACATAATTCACAGCACTGATATATATGGCTACAGCCAACTCTAGTCAGGCCTAAAAAAAAAAAAAAACCAGAAACCACATGTTCAACTGTGTTTTGACTTTCTTGCTCTTAATATTCCCCACAGGAAACAACAGCTAACCTAAGTGCAGCTGCCTAATTCTAGACATAAATTCTGTTTTTACTATGAAGAATGGAATTGAATAAATAAAGAATGAAAGATGAGATCCATTGTTTGGTTAAGAAATAGATTACAAATAATCACACATGGTCACCATTCCCCTTCCACATGAATTTTTTTATCTACTCCTTAGCCTGCATGAAGGCTTTTAAATTTTTTATTAATTTTTTTATTGTTAATAATTAGAAACACTCTATGAACAAGTCTTGCATTGGTACTCCATTTCCATCCTCCATGCCCCCAATCTACTGAGGACCCTCCTCAATGAGATGGAGAATTATAAAATATGCAAGCAGATATTCCCCTACCATGGCTTTTATAATTTTTCCATGCCCTCTTCTCCAAAATTCCCTGAGCCACAGTCTGTTTTACTTTTGAGCTCTTTAGAGTCTCTGGATTTCTGCTTTGAACTATTTTGAGTACCCTCAGTGTCTGTCTCCATTACCATTGCATAGGTTGTCTGACTTGCTATGGAAGCCACACTCTTGCTCATCTTGTTACTTCCTCTAGGGTTTCATTTAGGCCCTAGATGATGAATATGGGGTAGTTCATCTCCTGCCTCCCATCATGATGATGTGAGCCATCATCTCAGGTCTTGGTGGAATTGGGTTGTCCACATTTCTTGTTGCCTTCTGATTTGACCCTGGGAGCTCAGCAGTGGCTGTTAGATCACCATCTTCTACATTGGGCTTTTAAAGATGGTCCTCTGGAATAATGGATGGCTTTCATACCAATAGTGAAATCTTAATGAAGATAGCTTTATAAAGAGCCGTGATATCTGTAACTTGATTTTGTTCTATTTTTCAAATTTCTTGTGGTGACTTTTATGTGCATGCTATTTATAACAATTCAAGTCTAATTTTAAAATATCTAAATAGAAAAGACTTGATGGACTTTGATTGATATTCTCCTGAATGATACTTTTAGAAGGCCTTTAGAGATGTGATTATTGGGCATAAATTTTGAAAGACTCATTTTTGGTCCAACATCTTCTCATTCATACTTTAACTTATTGGGGTTTTATCAATTTTTAGTAATGTACATGGAATTTAAATAACTTATCTCAAATGCTTATAAGTGCCCCTTTTTTTCTTCTTGTTACAATCTTTTATCACATGCATATGTTAAACTTCATACTTTTAATATGATTGTTATAAGGAACCGAGGCAGTCTATTACTTCTGTGAGTACAGATAGCAGCTTTTTTAGTTTTCCACATAGGTAATCATCTAGTCAGATAATGAAAATTGAATTACTTTTCCATGGCTATAACTCTTTTCTTCTGAATTTGCAAAAGCTAAGACAACTGAGTACTACATGTTGAAGAGAGGGAGGTTCATTGATAACTGTATTTCAACCTTTATTGTAATATTTGCTTTAATATTCTCAATAGAAATCGTTTATCTAGTTTATCAAGCTCTATCCTTACCTTCCTAAGTTTGTACAGTTTGTGTGATACCAAACACTTTACAAAATATGCATTACTTTCTCTTCTTGAGTGTCACCTCTATGAACTATACTTCTTGAGTTTTGAGTTTGCCTCATAATTGTATTCCAAACTTTTGCCTAGAAGTTTTAAGCTATATTCATAATTGAATAGCTTTTTGAAAATTTTTATTACCTTTTGTGTAATACAGGATTGAAAGTTGAGTTAAACCTATAAAAGCATTTACAGTAGATTTCTCTTTTCCTCAGTTCTCTGACACAGAGCCAGTAAAGTGATTATAAAGTAAGAGAATAAATAATTAAGTTGAGCAGCTTGCAAATCAACTGCTTGAGTTCAAATTCTGTTTCTGGCTCAATACCTGTGTGACTGACTAAATTGTTTAACTTCTTATGATACCAGTACTTGCATCAGGAAAAGATGGATTGCTTGGTCAATTTTTGGAATGGTGATGTTTAAAGGAGAATATAATCTTTATGTTTACTCTTTAGTAATATTGATATTTTATGTGTAAATCAATGAGGTTTATGATATCAATTTGGTTTACTATTTAAAGTGTTTTCTGGTAGAGAAGTTAAGTTCTCTGTATATTTCTAAAATTATAAGCAGAAATTAAATATGCTATGCTTGAACTTCATGCCAGTATTAGTTTTAAAGCCAGGTAAACATTTGAAATTATTTCTAAATTCCACTACTTCTGTAATATTTCATCTGGAACTCCGTGATATGAAAATCTCTTGAATATCATGAACTAACAATTTCTGACTAACTTATTATGGGCACTAGATCAGTTTTGAAAATTAATATTTCTGATGATACTTTATATGAATATGGATTTATCTATGATTAATACATCTCCTTGAGTAATAAAATTGTATCCACATTATGGGGGAAAGCAAAGTATAGTCATTTGACACTAAAAAATAGGTTTTCTATAATAATTCATTTATCAGAAATAGACATTTCTAGCTCTTTTTAGTTTGTTTTTCATTACATGTAACCTTTAGTGCATACCTTATTTTAATATGTTTAACCTTGTGTATCAAACATCACACAGCACAAGAAAAAGCTGTGCTGGCCTTCTTGTTGCTACCCTAACTCTAAAAAATAACCCATTTCTGAATAATATATGGGAAATTATTCTAACACCAAAGAAAATTTTTAGTATATCTATTACTATTGTCACTTTTTGTAAGCTTTTCTGTTCTTAGAAGTTGAAAATCAAAAAAGAAATTGGTTGATAAAACTCTAAAATGCATTTGTGCTATATGTGTTTTTCCATGTATCTTACATTTTATATTTTTACTGAAAATTAGATATTTTATGATTAAAGTATTCAAATATAACCTACTATATATATCTATGATCAAGATTCTCCATTTTACCTTTCTTTGGTGAAAGCACCTGTGATTCCCGGACAGAACAAAACAAGCAGAAAGGACTTTATCCACTCTAGTCTAGGGTGCACTGATATGATGGTATATGTGTACTGGATTCTGATTTTCTCAACACATGCTCCATCATCTCCTTGATTTCACAGAGGCAAATTCAATAACAGGAGTATCAAGAACTTATAGATAGAACTCACACACCTAAAACTATTGAGTGTGGATCTCTCCACAGAAGCCCTGGGCTCAGGTACACAATATCAAACCTGACGTGAGAGAAACCTTACATGTTCTGGAATTGCTTTCTGGCATGAAATTAAGTATCTTGAAGATTTTAGAAAAACAAAGGATATGAAAGCATTTATTAAGGAAGAGAACGCATTACCAGTGAAAACTGTCCATGGATATTTTTATTCATGAGAGATGAGAAATGAAATTGATCATTTACCCTGCGTAAAGTAAGAACATTATATAATACAATTTATGACTTAAATTTATTATGATTCAATATCTGAACATCAATTACAGACAGATGAAAAAGTTGCAATTTCATTTTAAGTACTACTCAAAACTCCTGAAGTTGAGTTTTGGAGTTTATTTCAATTATCTTTGATTTTCTCCAGTTTGGGCAGGGACCTCAAATGAGATATCAGGGTGAGGTAAACAACCTTGTAATAGTCCTTTCATTTATTGACTGACTATTGGTTTTGTTTATGGCTCTTCTGAAATTAAATTTCATTTACTATACTATATAAAAGTAGAAGTAAAACAAAACCATCAGATGACAATTTACTAAAACAGTCTTGGCTGGAGAGATTACTCAGTGGTTAAGGCATTGTTTGAAAAATATAACAACTTGGGTTGGATTCCCAGTACCCTTGGGATTCCCTAGTACCCATATAATTCCCTAGTGCCCATGTACATCCAGATGTACAAAGTGTTGCATGCATCTGGAGTTCTTTGGCAGTGTCAAAAGGTTCAGGTAGGGCTGGAGAGATGGCTCTGCGGTTAAGGCACTTGCCTCTAGTGTCTAAGGCCCAGGGTTCAATTCCCCAGGACCCACATGAGCCAGACCCACAAGTGGTGGCTCTGGTTCTCTCTCTCTGTCTGTCTCTCTCTCTCTCTCTCTCTCTCTCTCTCTCTGTCTCTCTCTCTCAATCTGTATCTCTTTGCTTGAAAATGAATAAATAAATATTTTTTTAAAAAGGTTCAGTTACACCCATTCATATTCTCTCTCCCCACCCCCATCTCTGCTTGTAAATAAATAAACAAAATATAAATAGCAGTCTTATATATTGGTAATTTCACACAATTGTAAAAAATGAGGGTTGGGGAAATGGCTTACATGATAAAGTGCTTATTGTGTAAGCAAGAGGACCTGAATGCAGCTCTCTCTTCACCACTCACAAAGAAAGTTGGGCATGGTGGTACATGCCTGTAATTTTAGTGCTTCAAGAGAGACAGACAGAATAAGCCCTGAACTCAGTGGCTACTTAGTCTAGCTGGTTTGGCCAGTTTCATTGAAAAAAACATCTCAAATAATAAGCTGGTGTGCAGTTGAGAAGAGCATGATATCAATGTACATTGTGTATCAACACACACATGTGATTACATCTGTATGCGGATGTGCAGTTACATAGGAACACACACGCACACACACTCACACACACATACAAATGAAGGCAAATATAGTCACACAATTCAATATGCAAATCAAAAATTGCATGCAAAGCACTGAGAGATTAGAGGTTTTATTTCTCAAAAGATTGACTATTAGATTGCATAAAATTAGCATCAATTTTAGTATATTTAAAATCCTCTTTGATTTCAGAAAAGCAGTTCACTCATTCTTCCAGGAACATATTTGCAGTATAATGTGAAGTGTCTTTTCCTCCCTTTTGTGTAAATGAATTAAGGAAGAGGAAAAATCAAACTTAAAAAAATTGAAAATAATTTGATACTTATATTTGCCAAGTATAAATATGAATTGATTGCCAGCTGAGAATATTAAAACAGAATAATCATGCTGAAGGTTGTCAAGCAATCTTCAGGTCTCATGAAGTCCCTTCACCCAGGTGGTGCATGATATAAAATATGAACCTAGAAATTCAAGCTATGAACATACATAGTTGGGCCATCTACATATTTCAAGTTTTATTTTACTGTTACTGACATTTCATAGCAGCTTCAGTAAGAAATACCACACTTTCATTAAGTTTTTTGTTTGTTTGTTTGTTTTTGTTTTTCGAGATAGGGTCTCCCTGTAGTCCAGGCTGACCTGGAATTCACCCTGTAGTCTCAGGGTGGCCTCAAACTCATGGTGATCCTCCTACCTCTGCATCCCAAGTGCTGGGATTAAAGGCGTGCACCACCATGCCTGGCTTCATTAAGTTTTTAGTAGTTCTTTCTATAGAGTAAGTCTATAAATTACAACATGTTTAAACTTTATTTGTATCAAATTGTTTTGTTTTTCTTCTTCTATTCATGTATCAAAGGTTAGGCAGGAATAGATTTAAAGATCATAGGTAAATTTGAAGGAACTGGAATAGTACTCCACACCATGGCTAATGTTTTTGACACATGTGATACCAATCATTCCAGGTACTTTGCAATTAATATGAATTTATTCTTAAATTTACAGACACACACATTCACATAAAACAGTTATGCACCAATTCCAGGAGATGATGTATTCATTGTTTATTTATTTAAAAATGTATACTTTATCCTAGATCTCATGGCTTCTTCAGTTTCATCCTGTAGCACTCAGCTTCTCATTGCTGGACCACTCAAATAGACACATCTTATGGTAGGAAAGGTTTTATTTCAGGCTACCCTGTTTCACCTTAGAGCTCTACTTCAAGATGTGCCTCCAGTGTCACCTCCCATCCAGGCTACTGGAGACTCAAGTTAGTCACTTAAACAAAAACACCTGATTCAATGGGATCATACATTCAAACTAAAACATATGCAATTTATATTGTTTCATTCCTATATTTCCTCTTCTCTCATATTCTTGACATCATTTTAATCACTAAAATTTTCTCAAACTATCCTTGATGGAAATTAGCATTTCTTTGTTATTTGAGCTCCATAAGGAGGCTTCTGAGCAAAGATTTCAATGTTTACATAACAATATGTATCAAAAGTCTCCTTTCTAGTACTTAGTCTTGCCATTTTTTCCTGATTACCAAAATTATTTCATCTCCCTAGTTTCTAATCGTTTTTTGAATTTTGTTTTAATCTATCTGTTCCCTTTTCAGAACTATTTTTATTGTGTTATCTATTTGAGAAACGTAACTAAACACTATTCATTATTCATTAGCTAATTCATTTCATATTTACTTTTAACCCAATTAATTATGTATTTGCCACATATCTTTCAGAATTTTATCTTTCTGTGTCTACTTTGTTCCTCTTGCTTTGCTTTTTCTCTTCTTTTCATTTCCTCTGTTTTTCTGTGTCTCACCAAATCTAGATATGGCTTATTTTCTTCAAATGAACATTTTGTTTTCATTTAAACAAGTTAGTATTAATGTTGCCCGATTGTTGATCCAATCAATTAAGGACATTAAACATCTAGCATACTGTCTCTAGCCAGAGCAAAGGATGAACTGGAATTTGGCCTCAAGTTTCAGACCTTGTTACTTGATATATTATAACATCTCCTTCTCTGCAGACATTATCAACATGGCAACTTTCTTTCTCGTTAGGAAACTTTGCTTAAGGTATTGCTTTCTAGTCTTACACATGAGTGGTGGTCATTAAAAGTATAACTTCTTGTTGGGGAATACTCAGTTTTATGTATTTTTCATTTACACCTAACTATTCTACAAATGTCATGATTATTAAAAGGAAAAATAAAACCCCAAAGTTTTATTTCATAGTTGAAATGACAGTGGACATTATGCCCCCTCTCCCACCACTTGCAGGTTAAAATAACTTAAAAATCTTTAAAATGAATATTTTAAAGAATTTGGCTAAAACACCTCTTTGAACTGTCTGCAGCAGAGTCCATCGAAACTCTCATGAAGCTTGCTTCCTACTCTTGGATGCACAGTAGATGTGCTGTGATCATCCCCATGTGTGGAGATGTGCCCTGTAGTTAGAATGCGAACAGATGAGTCACTATGGAAATAGTTTAGGGAGATTATACCTTCCCCAAACTCTCTCTTTTTCTGCTTCGTGTCTGCCTGATGATGAGTGAAAGAGAAAATTAATGGAATCTGAGTCCTGGAGGAAATTTCTGGAATACAGCCAACCAGAAATTTGGGGAAATTGTTTAGGTATTTAATGGGCATTTTAGCTACTGAGGATGTTAGGCAGGTGCAGCCAGCTCCATGTGCTACGATGAATTTCCAAACAGACACAGTTTATGGAAGTAAGGAGATTTATTTCAGGCTTACAGATCTAAGGGAAGTTTCACAAAGGGAGAGGAGCTGGCTCCCATTCGCAGAGGCAAGCAGAGAGAAACCCCACCAGGCAGCACACACCAAAAGCAAGCAAGCACAAAACAGGCAGCAAAACAGCAGGGAACCCAGCCAGCAGCAGTGACAAGGCAGAGCTCAACAAACCTTCTGCTTAGCTTTGGGCTAAAAATCAGATCTGCCCCCATTGAAACCTTAGATCTGGACTCCAGGATCCACCGCCAGTGACACCTGCTCTGGTTAGGCAGCTGGAGACATGCTTTAATAAAACAACTGAGTCTACTGGGTGGCAAGCACTCACACTTCTACAGTAGATTAGAACAGAGGATTAGCATACAGCTTTCCAAGGTCTCTGCAGGTGCTAGGTTCCAATATTCCTTGCAGAGACCACAATGTGAAGATTCTATATGCTTTACACAAAATGTTGTAATGTGTACATATCACCTGCAAGTGTCCTCTGCTATAACAAATTAGATTACTCATATTAACTAGCACTGTGTAAATGCTGTAAATGAGCTGCTATAACATACAATGATGGAATACTGGTGAGAAAAAAATGTGCTTACATGTTCAGTGCAATGATTTTTTTCCTTTACTTTTTGCGTATTTCTATCTATGGTTGGTTTATTTTGTGTATTTGAAACCCATGCGTATATGACTAACCACATTTCTGGAATCTTAACACGGTATGATAAGTTTCCAATGTTTTATCATAATGCTGAAGTCTTCAGTTTCTTCTTGGAAACTGAAGAGTGAATATATCTCTCTATATATATCTATATCTATATTATATATATGTAACATACATACACACAGACATACACATATCTATATCTATATATCTATATATATCTATATCTATATATCTATATCTATCTATCTATCTATCTATCTATCTATCTATCTATCTATCTATCTATCTCTATATATATATACATATATACATATATATATTTGAGAGATAAAGTAAGAAAAAGGCAGACAGAGAATTAGTATGGGTTTCAGGGCTTTCTGTCACTGCAAACAAACTCCTGATACATGCACTACTTATCTGGCTTTATGTGGGTACTGGGCAATCAAACCTGGCCATCAAACATTGCAAACAAATGCCTTTAACCTCTGAGTCATCTATCTCCTCCTTGGAATTTTTTTAAAGTGTACATGTTGTTCTAAAACTAATCCATTGCTAGTAGATTTTTCTAGTTTTTGCCATAGTTTTACCAACATAAAAATGCATTTAAAATCCAAATAATCTTATTCAAATTAGAAGAGAACAGCCCAATATGACTTATTAATGTATATTTAAAAAAATAATTCATTAGAATTCAAGAATTTGTCCCAAGAGCAACTAATATCCAATACTAAAGTTTATTCTATTTCAGAAAGTGAGAAATAACTCAGTCTTATAAATTATATCAATATCCACAAAGCAGCTACATTCAACATAATTCACAAGGCAATTACAACTTTCTACCTGGCAGGGGCAGTTGTGTCCACATAAAACATCCAAATGTTGAAGTTCTAATCTTTAGTACCATGGGGTTTTTAAGAGTTAATTACTATGAGCTCCTAAGTTAGGTCCTGGTCCCATATGGCTTAGGTCCCTAAACAAAGAGAAAGTTGGAATTATAAAACACAGGAAAAACATTGCAAATCACAGTAAGATTAGACATCTGCAAGCAAATAATTTAGGTCTCCAGAGAAAGTCACTCTGTAAATAAACCCTTCCAGACTCCAGAATTGAGAGAACAAATTTCTGTTCTTCAAAACATGAAGCCATGGTACTTAGTTACAACAAAAGCTACTCTCATTCCTTCTTTTATATTTACGTATTCAGTATAATTTCTTTCATAATTGAGCACATCATTTATGCCTCTGTTTACCCTTTGGGAATAAAGAGGTCTACAACTATGTCAAGTCACAAAACCAAGTCCAGGCTTAAAAAATAACTCCAACACACTAATCAGTATGCATCAACTGCCATTTAAAGTTGAATTTGCCCTCCCTCTTTGTATGTCTAGACCCTTAATTGGAAGCTGTCTTAATTAAGGAAGGCAATAAATTTGGTTCCTTCTCTGTCTCTCTCTCCATCTCAACCATTACTTTAATTTCTTGCTGTCATTCATTATTATGGTTGGAAATTAATAAGGGATCTGACTTGACTGGTGAGATTTCATGTTTTTGTAGGCAAGTGCCTTAACTGTTGAATCATCTCTACAGCCCCTCATGTTTTTGTTTCTAGGAGATAGTTAAAGACTGATATTTCTTTCATAGAATTTTTTTTGTGCATGTGTGTTTTCTTTATAGAATTTGTTCTGGTGGTCTTTCGTTTACAACCTTTCTATAATGGTTAAAACATTCAGCTTCTCAAGCTCATGATTCACTTGTGGAAAATCAAATAGGATATATGTTATTAAAAATTTTCCCAATCTCTCATACTTATTTCATAGAAAATATCCACGTGATTATTCACCACAAACACCCCAAGCATGCAAAATTACTCCACTGTCCTCTTCAGAACCTAATATCAACCTTGTATAAATATCATATTTAAAGTTATAGATAGATATACCATAAGGAAACACTTAACTTTAAATACTCTATCCTGAATTCATTATTTTATTTTATGACCATTAAATCTATACATTTTTTAAAAAAATTCTGTACAGACATCCTTCTAGGATGTAGTGGATATCATGGATGATTTTTACCTGTGTGGCATATACTCTCTGGCCAATCACTATGATTGGAGTTAGCTAGAGGTATGTGGACAGTTTCACAGAAAAAAAAAAAACAGGTAAATATGTTAACACCTCTAAGCTAAATTAGTAGAAGACATTAAGGAAATATAGACTGTTGCCGTCAGAGTTCTCATTGCTGGCAGAAGGAAAGGGTTTATCTTGGCTAACAAACTCAAGGGGAAACTCCATGATGGCAGGGAAACGATGGCATGAACAGAGGGTGGACATCACCTCCTGGCCAACATTTAGTGGACAAAAGAGGCAGGAGAGTGTGACAAACATTGACAAGGGGAAGCTGGATATGACTCCCATAAGCCAGCCCACCAACACTATACCTCCATCAAGGTTCTAATTCCCTATGAGCTGGGATAAAACATTTAGGACACATAAGTTTATGGGGGACACCTGAATCAAGCCACGACATGGACCTTATGACCATGAGAAATTCCTAAGATGCTTGACCCAATGTTTGAAAGAGATTTTTTGTTCAACAGCTCAGTGAGGGAAGGAACCAGTGGTTGGAACCAGGGGTTGTCAGGGTGGTCTAATTAATCACAGGCTTAAACTCTGTCCCCTACTACTCATGGTCCCTCTTGCCAGGCGACACTCACTACTTTCTCAATAGGTTACAGTATGCTCCTATGATTTTTTGGAATATTTATTTATTTATTTATTTTTGGTGTAAATTTTGTTTTGTTTTGTTTTTCAACAGATGGCAGCAAAACCCAGGAAAAGACAAGAACCATCAATTTGATAAGATAACCAACTGAGAGGAGCCACCTCTACCACATCTGCCATTGCCCAGGAAATGTTACAGAGGAAGTGACTATCCAAACCTGAGTTGTGCCTTCACTGCTAGCCTGACGTCCAGCTCAAATAATTCCATAATTCCAAGGTTGCAAAAAGCCCAACACTAAAGTAGACTTATAATACATCTGCCAAGCCTCAGGGAACTATGTGGAAGAGGGAGGCAGAAAGATTGCAAGAGGCACAGGGTAGAAAGAAATATCCTGGGGCATTGTCTTTCCTACCCCTGAAAGAGACTGACTAATGCATTTGTGACCCCATGGTGAGGTGAAAACCAATAACCCCTCTGAGGAGTGTACTCAGTGGAATGGGGGACAGGGAAAGGGGATAGAAAAGGATTCAAAACTCACCCACCAAGACTCAGGGAATTGAGCAGGAGGGGGGCAGAAAGAATGTAAGAGCAATGGTAGGGGAGACTATCCAGAGACATGAAAATTGGCTCCTCCTGGTGCAGTTCATAACCCCCTAACCTATGGACAGATCCAGTATGCACACCGAGAAAGGACCCCAATGGGTAGGGGACAACAGGGACACCTTCACAAGATTTGCTCATAAAATGTATAAACTTATTCATAATAAAGATATTAAAAAAAAGAAAAGAAAAAGAAAAGGATTACCTAAGGGAAATATGACACACAGTTTTTTCCTATAGTAAAGTTCGTAACCATTAAAATAATTTCTGTTACTTGTCCTCCGTTCAGGCTAATATGTTGACTATATATTTAGGACAGAAGTTTTCATGTTTTCTTATATATTTCTCAGATAATTAATATTGTTTAAAACATCGGATTCTGTTTTCTCCTAAAGGAAGAAACTGCAGCTTTCACTCTTTATTTTTTAAGACTCTTGTAATAGCATCACTGAAGAATACATAACAGTCCCATAGTAATTATGTTAGGGCAGAACCATTATGATAAGTCCTAACTCTTAATAGGGCATGTTCCACAGCAAGATTCCCTGGAAGCTAATCTTCTCTCCACCATCTGCTAGAAGATTTATTTATTATTACCTGGTTCTCAAAGAGAGAATATTGACAATATAAGTTTTGTGAGAAGAATGAATAGAATAATTGAATCAAAATACTCAGCCCAATTTCCACCATCCATAGTTGTTATTGTCATTATGTGTTACAGTACATGCTGTGATTGATGTGGGTATTTACCACACCTTACTCCCTTTCCAGAAGAAATAAGCAAGTTAGCTGGTCACTAGATGTGTGGAGTAATAAATTCATGATTCCCTAATGCCTTGAAAAATAGACATGTAACTTTGCAGTAAGAAACCACTAGTATAATCATTGTTGTTGAAATCATTGTTATAACCATAACATATTTAAAAATGTATTACAAATATAAATGACAAATGAATGTTCATTCCAGAAATTATGTGATTTAAAAAAAATTCTTTCATTAGTATAATACAAAACTCTAAATATTTCTGATCTCTAGAAAACTTCATACTGGCCTCAGCTACATAAGGAATCCTTGCTTCCAACATCTGAATAAAGGAAAAGAAAAAAAAATAGGACATTTAATAAATAAATTCTTAAATGCATATTTAAATTTTGATTCATGTAATACAATGCCATGATTTACATTTAGTTTTATGAATACAAAGTAAAGTCTTTCATGTACTTTACTATTTTAAAGCTGTCTGTTAAAAAGGTATAAAAAAACTCAGAAATAAATAACACATTCCCCATATGTGGCAGATCATTCTTTAAATGTACCTCATTTATAAACAGCATTTTGGTTACCTGGGAATGTATTTTTCTCTCTTCTGTTCATGGTACAGTGAGTGAGAAGAAATGTAACAAGGGACCAGTTGTGGTAATGTGGTAATTAAGGCCTGAACAGATGTCAGCATTAATAAGAAACTCAAATGAAGTGTGTGTAATAAATGGTTGCCTTCAGCTGTGATGGCGGGTCTGGTTTCACTGGTAATGGTATCTGGAACTGGTTCAATCCTCAGTAGTGAGAAAACAGAAAAGTTGAATAAGCCTACCCTACTGAGAAATTTATTTATTTATCAGCATGTTCTGCAAGTCAAAACTTCACAGACACTGAAGATATTTAAACTTTCCTATATTTTCAAAAAGTCAATGATTCTATTAGAAATTAAAATCTTATTTTACAATTGTGTTCATTTATACAATTCCAAGTTAACTTGAAATAATAAAACACTTTGAGTTATTAACTCCTTTATCTTATACACAATTTTAAACTATGGAGAGTTTTGCTTAGTTCATTAATAATGTGAAATGACTAATTAATTAAATTCTCAATAATCAAAACATTTTTTCTCAATAATCAAAACACA
>PVHP010027434.1:0-23841 GCA_004024765.1 Zapus hudsonius | reverse complement strand
TAAAAAACCTAACAATCTGAGTTGGATTCCTGGTGCCCAGGCAAAGCCAGATGCATAAAGTGGTGCATGCGTCTGGAGTTTGTCTGCAGTGGTTGGAGGCCCTAATGGGCCCTTTCATTCTCTCTCTGCTTACAAATAAATAAAAATAAAAATATTTTAAAAGAAATCAGAGCCAGGCGTGGTGGTGCACGCCTTTAATCCCAGCACTCGGGAGGCAGAGGTAGGAGTATCGCCATGAGCTCAAGGCCACCCTGAGATAGTGAATTCCAGGCCTGGGCTAGAGCGAGACCCCACCTCGAAAAAACAAAACAAAACAAAACAAAAAGAAAAGATATATATATACATATATATATATATATTTTATTTGCAAGGAGAGACAGATAGGAGAGACAGAGAGAATAGGTGTGCCAGGGACTTCAGATGCTGTAAGCAAACTATAGACACAATTGTGGCTTTGTGTATCTGGCTTTACGTGGGTGCTAGGGAATCGAACCCAGGTCATAAGGCTTTGTAGGCAAGTGCCTTAGCCACTGAGCCATCTCTCCAGCCTAGGAACTGCTTTTTTTAAAAAAAATATTTTATTTATTCATTTTCAAGCAGAGAGAGAGAGAGAACACCAGGGTCACCACCTTGTGGCTCTGGCTTATGTGGGTACTGGGGAATTGAACAGGGGGCCTTAGGCACTGGAGACAAGTGCCTTAACCACTGAGCCATCTCTCCAGCCCAGAACTGCTTTTAAATATGCTCTTTAGACAGTAGTGTTGTGGCTATTTCTACTTCCAGCAAGAGCCCAAAATTGCACTCTCATTTTCTAAATTTAAAATCAAGGATAAGAAGAAATTTTGCCACCTCCAAATTAGACAGGAGCCACCAAAAAGCCAGGGTCCTTCCAAGTCTCACAGAGAGCTTCTGATCACTCACTAGAAGAGTCAGCCCGGAGGCTGATGGCTTGATAAGAACTCAGATGAAAACTGTTTTACAGACAAAAAGTCAGTGCCAGAAATGGTTTTGCAACGGCAGTGCCCCACTGTCTGATGATGGCTTTTAAGCAGGAGAAAAAGAGCCATGCTGCAGGTGAGGGAATTCTGGGTGTACGTCTGTCCAGACCACTGCACAGAGTCACAGGGTTAATAACCAGGCCACTCCCTGTTGTATTGGGCGGGTCTGCACAAGCCACTATATGAACAGGAATTCTAAAATAGAATTGTTTCCCCAAAATGTATGTCAATATTTAGTGTTACAGTTTTATCAAGAAGTTTGTATGAGTCCTTGAAGCAAGTATTTAAAGCTAGCTGGGAAGAGGGAAAGACTAGTGAGGTTTACTATGACTCCAGTTCCGTCCTTCAGCAAAGCTGGGCTTCCCGTGGCAGCAGAAGAGAAGGGTACTGAAAGGTCAGAAGGATAGATTTTGAAGGAGTCAGAAATAACACCACTCATTTTCAATTCTGCAGGGCGATCCATTTCCAAAGCAGAGCTCTACAGGAATCTAAACACTTATGCCAAGAAGTCTCATGACCAGCCATTTATAAACACAGGCCCTATACACAGGCATCCCTTGCTCTGCAGGTTATCACACTGCTCTTAAAAGGTACTTTATTTTGCTAGTCTAGATTTATATTCTGTGACATCTCTTTAGAAATTGTATAAAAAGTTTCCGGGCTGGGGAGATGGCTCAACAGTTAAAAGTACTTGCTTGCAAAGCCTGCTAGCCAGGGATTCAATTCTCCAGCGCCCACATAAACTGGATGCAAAGTGGTCCATGCATCTGTGATCCCATTATAATAACTGAGACGGCAGGAGGCTGAGCCAGGAGAATCGGAAGCTCTAAGCCAGCCAGTCTGACATTCATCTGCAGCATCAAAACACTGTCTCAAAGAAGGTGGGCACAGACACTTAGACATTTTCCTCTGACCTCCACACGGAAGCCATGGGGCATGTGAGTGCATACATACACATTAAGAAAATTAATTTTAAAAAAAACTTCATTTCACAAATTCAATAGGCAATACTCCGTATTCCAGTTGCACCTTTCGCAATAAATTTAATATGCATGAAAATGTAAAGCACTGGTTGACATTTAGGCACAGATGCCTCAATCTTTCTTTCTTTCTTTCTTCTTTCTTTCTTTCTTTCTTTCTTTCTTTCTTTCTTTCTTTCTTTCTTTCTTTCTTTCTTTCTACCAACTAATTCATTTGAAAATATATGTTTCAAAGGCTAGTGACACAGAATTTCACTACATGGTTTGAAAGGAAAAAAAACCACCCTTCTGTGATCCCAGCACTGGCGAGGCTGAGGCAGAAGGATTGCTTAGAATTTGAGGTCAGCCTCGGCTACAGAGTGACACTTTCTCTCAAAAACATATAAAAAAATTTTAATATAACTCATAATTTTTGGGTTTATATACATATTTTCCTGGCTGTAAAATTTTTCTTTATTTGATCAACCCAATATGCAGAGAACATCATCATGGTAACTTAACTATCACAAATATCATCAAGACATCAAATTACAGGTGCTCTAACATTGTTTTTGCTTGTTTTATTAATGCCCGCAAAAATGGTTAGCATTCAATGATACGTTAAGTAACTGAGGACAGGTAGACTAAGAGAAACAAATCAGCTTTGCCATCAAGACACTGGAAGTAAATTTAGTTTATGAACATATTTAAAGTTTGAAGAGCTGGTTCAAAATGGAAGTGGAGGGCTGAAGAGATGGCTCAGCAATTAAGGCATTTGCCTATAAAGCAGAAAGACCTGAGGTCAATACCCCAGTACCCACATAAAGCCAGATGCACAAGGTGGTGCATACATCTGGAGTTTGTCTGCAGTGGCTGGAGGCCTTGGCCTGCCATTCTCATTTTCTCTCTCCCTCTGTCTCTCTCTCTCAAATAAATAAATTTAAAAAAATGGAAATGAGTAGATGGTTTTGCATGTGACTGATAATAAACACAAAATATTATTCTAAAGAATTAAGGCTTCTGACATTGTTGTATGGGAGACAGGAATGCCAGCTCACCTATGCTGGGGTTACAATGCTGTGCTGTCATGAGAAGTTACAATTTAATAACAATGGCAAACTTGAAGTCTGAAATTCAGTGTGCTATTTTAAAAAAAATGACATGCCCTGGTACTTCCCCTTCAAAATATGACTAACGGTCACACAATCACAGCATAAAGTTTATATAGGATTTGGTTAGGCATGAGGCAATTGCTTTTAAAGTCTTCTTGCATTATTCATTATATTTAACTATGGTGATTACCAATCACATTTGCAATCATTTTTGTCTTGAATCACAGGGCTTTTAGTTGTGACAACTCTGAAGACAAGATGAGACATGGAAGGGCCCTGAAAGGAAAGCAGCTAACCACGGCCTTGTCATTATTTCAACACTTCTATCCTCCCTCTTCAAAATTACATCAGGAAGCCAGGCGTGGTGGCACACACCTTTAATCCCAGCACTGGGGAGGCAGAGGTAGGAGGATTGCCGTGAGTTCAAGGCCACCCTGAGACTACATAGTGAATTCCAGGTCAGCTAGGCTAGAGTGAGACCCTACCTCAAAAAAAAAAAAAAATTACATCAGGAGAATAAAGGCAGCCTCATCAACGGCTGGTATTCAAGTGACTGCAAATATTAGGCTTTAATGCAATAAGAGGCAGAAGATGGGGGGCTAAGTTGCTTTGGTTTAAATCTTACCTACCCAACTTACATGTGACTTTTTGTGGCTTTAATTAAGTTACATAGGCTTTCTCATTACCTTTTCTCATCTGGCAACTGTGGCCAATTCTCACCTCTCTGGGTGTTGTCAGATTTTATGCCAGTGAGCACCCAGTCCATGACAATGTATTAGCAATTGTTTATTGGACTAGAGATGAATCAGCAGTTAAAGGCACCTGCTTGCAAAGCCTGATGGCCTGGGTTCGATTACCCAATACCCTTGTAAATCCAGATGCACAGAGGGTCAAGAGTTTGTTTGCAGTGGCTGGAGACCCTAGTACGTCCATTCTCTCTCTGCCAGGTATGGTGATGCACACCTGAATCCCAGCACTTGGAATCAGGAAGGAGAGGTAAGAGGGTCTCTCTGAATTCCAGGTCACCCTGAGACTAACATAGAATGAATTCCAGGTCAGCCTGGGCTAGAGCAAGACCCTACCTAGAAAAGCAAAAAAAAAAAAAATCTACAAGGGCCTCCATAATCAAATTCTACTCAAGAAGCAGGTATGTAATATAAAATCTATATTTAAGCTGGGCGTGTTGGCACAGTCTTTAGTCCCAGAAAATTGGGATGCAGAAGTAGGAGGATCACCATCTGTTCAAGGCCACCCTGAGACTACATAGTAAATTCCAGGACGCCTGGGCTAGAGCGAGACCCTACCTTGAACAACCAAAATTAAGTAAATAAATAAATAAAGTCCACATTCACATGGCTGTTATGGAATAAAAATCTAAACAGGGCTGTACACACCTTTAATTCCAGCACTCAGGAGGCTGAGAAGGGATCCCTGTGAGTTGGAGGCCAACTTGAGACTACATAGTGAATTTCCTCCCCTGCAAAAAAAATCTAAATAGGGACCATCTTACTTTTCACGAGTTCTCTAGATGCCCTACAATGGACTCAGAGGGGCTCAGCATCATATGACTTTCATTGTTGGCATGAGGCATGCTCCTGTGATGCTGCCAATTTAGCTGTATGATCTTAAGTAAAACAGGAATCCTCCCCAAAGTGCTCTAGAAAATAGAGGGGATGCTGGGCGTGGTGGCGCACGCCTTTAATCCCAGCACTCGGGAGGCAGAGGTAGGAGGATTGCCGTGAGTTCAAGGCCACCCTGAGACTACATAGTGAATTCCAGGTCAACCTGGACTAGAGCGAGACCCTACCCCAAAAAAATGAAAAGAAAAGAAAAGAAAAGAAAGGGGTGATACAGACAGGGGGAGACCAGATTTCTAACTCAGCCATTAAATCCTCTGGGTCCTAAAAAGTCCTACTTCAAATGATGCCCAAGATTAAATGCCCATAAAGATAGAAGAGAAAACAGAAAAGCCTGGACAAGGTTAAATCACACCAGAGATGTTTGTGAGCTTCTTAAAGGCAGAAATAGTAACTTAGTTCCTCAACACATGAAATCAACTCAAAAGTAAGAGCAGTGGCATTTTATTAAAGCCACCCTTTGGGCTGGAGGAGATGGTTCAGCAGCTAGAGGTGCTTACATGCAAAGACCACAGGCCTGGGAAGCTGGTCACAGAGCAGTGTCAAGGGACATTTTGGCAGGGTGTGGTGGTGCACGCCTTGCACTGGGGAGGCTAAGGTAAGAGGATCATGGATCATGGAGAGTTGAAATACAACCTGAGGCTACATAGTGAATTCCAGGTCAGACAGGGATAGGAGACCTACAATGAGAGATTTAAAAAAACAAAAAAACAACCCTATCTCAAAGAAGGTGGTGCACAGGTAACTCCTCTGACCTTCATAGACACATACACACTCACTTTAAATGGCTCTTATAAAATTCAAGTTATTTAGGGCTAGAGAGATGGCTCAGATGCTTGCTTGCAAAGCCTAATAACCCAGGTTTGATTCCCTGGTACCCATGTTAAGCCATATGCACAGTGGCACATGCCCCTGGAGTTTGTTTACAGCTGCTGGAGGCCCTGGCACACACGTTCTCAGTCTCTCTCTCTCTCTCTCTCTCTCTCTCTCTCTCTCTCGCCCTCCCTCTATCCCTCCCTCCCTCCTATTTCTCCCTGCTTGCAAATAAATTAATAAAAATATTTTTAATCATTCAATTTATTTGCAAGCACAGAGAGAGGAGAGACAGAGAATGAGCACACCAGGGCCTCCAGCCACTGTAAAGGAACTCCAGATGCATGCACTACCCTTTGCTTTACATGGGTACTGGGGAAAATTCAGGTCAGGCTCTTGAGGCAAACATCTTAACCAATGAGCCATCTCTCCAGTCCTAATAAAAATACTTTTTAAAAATTCAAATTATTCAGGCTGGAGAGATGGCTCGGCGGTTAAGGCACTTGCCTCTAGTGCCTAAGGCCCTAGGTTCAATTCCCCAGGTCCCACATAAGCCACACCAACAAGGTGGTGGCCCTGGTGTTCTCTCTCTCTGCATGAAAATGAATAAATAAAATATTTTTAAAAATCAAATTATTCAACTCTCAGATATATTTCTTCTCCTCTCTTATATGCTTTCACTCCAGCCCCCCCACCCCCCACCCCCCACACACTTAATTCTCACAGTATCCTAGTGAGATCTGTGCAATAGCTTGTCCCCATTTGCCTCTGGACACAGGTCAGAAAGACTGTCAGTCATCAGAGTCCCAGGCCACATAGCTTCTGGCTGGAGCCCCACTTTCAACCAGGTCTGTCTGCTTGAAAACTCAATGCTATCCCGGGCGTGGTGGCGCACACCTTTAATCCCAGCACTCGGGAGGCAGAGGTAGGAGGGTTGATGTGAGTTCAAGGCCAGCCTGAGTACATAATGAATTCCAGGTCAGCCTGGACTAGAGTGAGACCCTACCTCGAATAACAAAACAAAACAAAAAAAAAAAACTCAATGCTCTTATCCGCCCCGAATTTCACTTCCTATTATCACCCAGAAAAAATGTGTTGAGAAGGAAAAATGCAGGAGACCTGCAGACAGTTTTAGTTCCCATGCAATCTGCTATGATAAAAATACTTGTTGGGGTGATGCAGTCTGCCAGGTTGCAGGCTAAGGTTCTGCTTTCTTTTAAAAATACACCTTTTGGAGAAGAAATAAATCTCAAATATATCCCCGTAGAAATGACTGCCCTGATAGCAATAGCCGGGCGTGGTGGCGCACGCCTTTAATCCCAGCACTGGGGAGGCAGAGGTAGGAGGACCGCTGTGGGTTCAAGGCCACCCTCAGCCTACAGAGTGAATTCCAGGTCAGCCATAGCTAGAGAGAGACCCTACCTCGAGGAAATAAAGAAAAGACGAGAAATGACTGGCAAACCAGGGTCAGCAAGGGGAGATCAAGTGTGGTCGCAGAGGAGAGCAGCCAGCATCAGAAATGCAGCCGGGGAGCAATCCTGCAAACTCTGGGATCTACTGGGAGCAAAAACAAAAAAACAGGGCCCCCGGTTCCAAGAGAAGTGGGGGGCTGGGAACCCCGATCCTTGACCCCACACCTGAGCCCGGGGCAGATACGCAGACTTGAGACCTTCAAGCCCGCCCGCCCTCCCTCCCTTCCCGGCTGGCGCTGCAGGGACCCGAGGAGGACGCAAAGGAAAGCACGTGGACAGCCCAGCTCGCGGGGGACCCCCACGGCTGCCCAGCGCCCACACTCACTGGCGGACCACGGTCAAGGCGAAGCGCGTCATGTCGCCGGCCGGCCGGGGCGCAGCGGGCACCGGGGCGCAGCGGGCACCAGCCTCCGTCCCCGCGTGCGCGGCACTGCAGGTTCACCTCGCCCCCACCACTTCCGCCAGCCCGGCGGCTGGCCGGCTGCGAGGCCATAGGCTGAGGAGCCCGTCTACGTCATCGCAGTAAAGCCAATAGGAGCTGGGGAGGCCCTCGGAGGCGGGTGCGCCCGAGGCCCCGCCCAGCCTGTGATTGGTTCTCGGCATGCGCGCGTGCCCCGCCCGCGTGAGGTGGGTGCCGCCCGGTGCAGATAAGGGGAGCTTTGATTTTTGGGGCGAGGTCTGGCTTTAGGGCGGGGTGGCCCCCCGCTGTAGTGAGCTCGCGACGTGCTGAGCCGCACCGCACCCCAGGACGTGCATCTGGAACGGGGGTCCACCCAGTTTCTGTCCCAACTTCTTACCCAAAACCTTCCTTCCTGACCTGGCCTTCGCCCTCATCCTGATCACATTTCTCTCTCTGCTGGGTGATTTTCCATCTTTCTCCTTCCCCCTGGCAACACCAAAATGTCTGTTTTTGCCATTTTACAGTGCATGATGATCGCGTTCCCAGAAATGGTCCAAGCAATGTGTGAATTTTACCATTTCCCCCAAATGGCTCAAATCTTACCCGTCTAATTCTCATTTCTCTGAAGTAACCCTAAGAACTCCCTAGTCTGTAAGGAAGCTGCTTTCCACCTGCCTGCCCACCTGGGCCCTCCCTCCAGAAGTCCCTACTGATCCTTGTATGGACTTGAATTCAACGTCCCTCACCCCCACCCCCACCCACCAGCAAAACAATAGTCTGCGTGGATATTGCAGTGGTCTTGAATAAAGACTTCCTTGTTGGGTTTTTTTTTTTAAGACAAAAATAAGCTAATGAGTTCTTCAGTGCTGTTCAACTGATTTCCCATCCTTCAGGATCTGAGTTTGACACTAGGTAAGTATGCTCCACATGGGTAAGAATAGGATTTGCACCATTATTTCCCTAGAGCCTAGAAAATGTTTGGAACATAGAAGGTAAAGAGTTAAAAAGCTGTCAGATGAATGAATGGGGAGGTCTCTTGCAATCAGTGTGCAGAATGGATCATACACCCAAAAGGAAACTACCATAATGAGAGAGGACTTTTGTTTTAGGAAAAATTTAGAAAATGATAAAGCACTCAGGCATATTAATTCTTTATGCCATACATATATTTGGTATAATTAAAGAATATATTAATATATTATGGTATATTATAGAATTATATATTATAGTATATATTTCTGGCTATATTTTTAGCAACAGAACCACAGGAAGTTAATTTATTGAAAAAGAGAACAGCACACCTGACGAGGAGAGTGGGCTATGGTCATACATAAGTAAAAAAATACATTTTTGGGGGGGGATGGGCGTGGTGGCACACACCTGTAATACCACCATTTGGGAGGCAGAAGTAGGAGGATACCATGAGACCACATAGTGAATTCCAGGTCAGCCTGGGTTAAAGTGAGATGCTACCTTGAAAAACTACACTTTTAAAGTATCTTTATAAATGGTAAGAATGAGGAAATGGTGCTCAGTAGTAGACCACTTGCCTGTCTAAGGCCCTGGGTTCAGGTACTATCACTGAGGAAAAAAATCAGGTACTAGGCAAAGCAGCACAGGCCTTTGATCCCAGCACTCAGCACTTGGGAGGCAGAGGTAGGAGGATTACCTTGTGTTTGAGGCCAACCCAGGATTACAGAATGAGTTCCAGGTCAGCCTGGGCTATAGTGAGACCATAGCTCAAAACAAACAAACAAACAAAGAAAAAATTCAGGGATAAAAATCAGGTTGAGGGCTGGAGAGATGGCTTAGGGGTTAAGGTATTTGCCTACAAAGCAGAAGGACCAGAGTTGGATTCCCCAGTACCCACATAAAGCCAGATGCACAGGGTGATGCATGGGTCTGAAGTTCATTTGCCCTAGCATCTCTCTCTCTCTCTCTCTCTCTCTCTCTCTCTCTCTCTCTCTCTCTCTCTCTCCTCTCTCTCCCTTTCTTTTTCTCTTTCTCTCTAATAAAATTTAAAAAAATAAGGTTGAGACTTGAGGCATCTTTCAAACAATGGACATTACCTGCATTATTCACTTTACACATTGAATTGTTCCCTTCAGCTTCAAAAAGTAAGGCATTCACTTAAACTTTAGATAGATGCTAGATGTAGACACTGATATATATTTTATTTTGAGGCAAGGTCTCATCCTAGCCCAGGTTGGCCAGGAGCTCACTCTGAAGCCCAGTCTAGCCTTAAATTCATGGCAATATTCCTACCTCAGCCTCCCTCCAGAGTGTAAGGACTAAAGCCATGCATCACCATGACCTGTAAAATATGTCTGTCTGTCTGTCTGTCTGTCTGTCTGTCTGTCTTTCTGTGTATCTATCTGTCTGTCTATCTATCTATCTATCTATCTATCTATCTATCTATCTATCTATCTATCTATCTACGTGTGAGCAAAGAGAGATTATGGCCATTCTATGGCTTCTTGCCACCGCAAATGAACTCCAGATGCATTGCACCACTTGATACATCTGGCTTTATGTGGGTACTAGAGAACAGAAATGAGCCTGTAGGCTTTGTAAGCAAGTACCTTTAACCCCTGAGCAATCTCCCCAGGCCCCAGATACACCTTTTGACAACCTATAAAATCATATATGACTTCTGAAAAATGAATAACGGCACTTTTCTTTCTTTTTTTGAGACTGGGTTTCACTAAGTTGCCAGGCAGGCTTTGAACTTGTGATCATGTGGCCTCAGCCTTTCAAGTAATTAAATGGTGCTTGCTTTTGGGTGATATATATATATATATATATATATATATATATATATATATATATATATATATAACAAGAAAGAAATATATATGTATTTGCATAAGTGTTCATGGGGTGAATGTGGACATGCATTGTCATGGTATGTGTGTGGTGGTCAGAGAATCCTTGAGGGTGTCTGTCAGTCCTCACCTTCCACCTCATTTGAGTCAGGGTTTCTCATTATTCACCCACTTGCCAGGCTAGCAGTCCCACCTGCTTCCTCTCTCTGCCCACAATCCTGTGAACCTGAACTCAGATACTCCAACTTGTATGAGGCTCATCATAGGATGAAATTCTGAATTAGTCAGGATAGGCCAAGTAATGCTGAGGTAACAAATTAACCTTGGAGTTTTCGTGATTTAACACAAAAATGTTCATTTTGAGTGCTCTACATCTTACAAGAAATAGAAAGGAGTTTGGGGCCACATAGATATTCAAGGGCTAGGGTTGACAGGCACCTTTACATGGTTGCATGAAGTCATGATTGCTAATGTAGGAGATGACAGCAATGGAGGGACTTAAACAAGTCCTTAGGTGCATTCTACATTCGTTGTCCAAAGCTTCCCACATGGCGTACCTGACTGATAGGGTGATGGGAAATCTAGGGCCCATGTGGATATTCAGTGAGTAGACCATGCATGCCACAAATGCCATGCATGTTGGCATCTTCCCTCACCCATCTACTCTCTTGGATGAGCGCATCTCTGTCTAGATCTTCGTATCCTTAGCCTGAATCTTTTTTAAAAAAAAATTTACTGGGAACGTATATGAACATATTGTAAATTGGTCATATTCCCATCGGGTTATCCTTTTCTCCTGCCTCCATTACACTGAGGGCTCTCCTCAGCGGAGGCATCTGTATTCACTGTTGGGTCCTGAATGCACCAGTCAGTTCCTGTAGGAGAACCAAACCTCAAAGTACGCCTTCTCACCCTGTACCTCTTGTTCTTTCTGCTTCCTCTACTCGATGTCCCCTGAGCCTTGGAGGGTGTGTTAGAATCTCCTGTCGTGTTGAGCTCTTGACAGTAGCTTCTGTTCTGCTGTGATGAGTTTTGGGTTTCCTCAGTGTCTACTGCCACCTCCCTGGAGATTTTCATCCACTGCTTCCTCTGTAATGTGGCAGTTTTTGATGGAGATGATCCCCATCCAGCTTTATGCACTTGGCTTTCTCTTCTTGTCGTTTTGATGAGTCTTGGTATTCACTCTCCTTGGAATGCACCACCATCGATAAAAAGCAAGTTCTTTAACTAAGAGTGTGAGCAGCACTCACCAAAGGAAATAAACATAGACATAACCTCTTCATTTCCACAAGAAACAGCAGAAGCTTCCCTCTAGTGTCTATGGCCTTCGAAGCCTTAGGCTTCTGACTTGTTCCCAGTGCTAGACATGAATTCCTTCCCCCTGAGCAGGTTTTATGTCCAATCAGAGAGCAGTTGATCACTCCCCTGATTTGTGTGCCACTATTGCACCAGTGGGTTCGTCTTGCCTGGCTGGTTGATTTCGTAGCTTTGCAAGAGCTACTTCTTGTTCATACTGTTGGTAACTTTTATCTGCCAATTCCATTTTAGTTCCAGCTTGAATTCTCAATATCCTGAGACTTTAACCTGTGTTGTCTTAGCCTGTTGGCAACCTCCCTGACCAGCAGTTAACTATATATACTTTCTCTCTTTTTAAAAATTTTATTTATTTGAGAGAGAGAAAGAGACTGACAGAAAAAGAGAGAATGGACATGCCAGGGCCTCCAAATGCGTGTGTCACTTTGTGCATCTGGCCTTATGTGGGTACTGGGGAATTGAACTCGGGTCCTTCTGCTTTTGCAGGCAAATGCCTTAGCCACTGAGCCATCTCTCCAGCCCCACTTTTTCTCTTTTTAAGAGAGTTACATCTTTTTTTTTTTCCCCCTGAGGTAGGGTCTTACTCTAGCCCAGACTGACCTGGGATTTACTCTGTAATCCCAGGTTGGCCTTGAACTCACAGCGATCCTCCTTCCTCCACCTCCAGAGGTCTGGGATTAAAGATGTGTGTCAGTATGCCTGGCTGAGAGCTTTAATTAGCTTCTAATTAGCTAATGAAGAAGTAGGCTTCTACAGTATTAATGCGTGCTGTCATTAGTTTTGTATATTCGCTTTCCCTCCCTCATCCCTGCTCCCTGTTAGACCCTTCTGTGGCAGTTTAGAGTGACTGGAGCCCCTGAAAGTAAATGCAGAGAATTTCCTTGAGCCTGCCCCAGTCAGCTCCATTTTGCTGGAGGTCAGAGAAGGGTCTGGCTTCTCCTTATTATTTGCCTAAAGGAGTTCCCTAGATCTGTTTTTCCACAAACAACCTGAGTCTCTCCCTGAGTTCCTCTTTTCTAGAATTAATATTCCTGGAAGGATTAAACCAGGTCCTTGTGATGAGTTAGTTCAGCCCCCCCAAATATGACATCATGGCTCGTGAGCTCAGCTCTCATTCAGAACCTATAAATGAGCCCAATTTGAGTCTCTAGGTGGACTTAACACTCTCCTAAATACTTACGGGCAGGAGCTCTTTAAAGACTCTCTTCTTTCCTTCTCTTAATCTAATAAAGTCTCTGTAAGCTTTACCCTTTGGTCTATGGATTTCAGTTCATTGCATTCATAAGACAAGAATCCAGGGACATCCCCAAATTATCCATGTGTTGGCATATATTGGTGCATTGGCAGAGGAACCCCAAAATTTTGGTTTCACTTCAACCTCCTCTACTTAGTCTCTCCAATTGCCTACTATCTCTTTGTCTAGTCATTCACCACTTCTCTTCTCTCCAACCTTCATTCTAGCTTCCTGACCAGTACTACTGAGGCTTACTACAACTTTTAAATAAATCAGACTATTCCGTGTAGGAATCCAGTGTTACCTTACTTAGTATAATTTTTCCCAGGTGCATCCTTTTCCTGCAATTTTCTTACCAATGACTGAATAGAACTCCATTGGTACCATATCTTCATAATCCATTCATCAATGGGCATCAGGACAGATTTCATTTCCTAGCTATTGTGAATAGAGCAGCAACAAATATGGCTGAGCAATTATCTCTACAGTAAAGTGTAGACACTTTAAGGTCTCTTCAAGGAGTTGAAGCTGGATCAAAGATAGATCTATTTTTAGATTTCTTTTTGGTCTTTTTGAGATATGGGTCTCACTCTAACCCAAGCTGACCTGGAATTCACTATGTAATCTCAGAGTGGCCTTGAACTCACAACGATTTTCCTACCTCTGCCACCCAAGTACTGGAATTAAAGGCATGGGCCACCATGCTTGGCATAAATAAATTTTTAAAAGGGAAAAAAGAAACTGTTGAGGCAGTTCAGGGTAACAGGACCTCTTGACTCAGTGTGGTAGTGTTATTGAGTATTCAAAGAGAAGCTGGGTTTTTGTTTGTTTGTTTGTTTGTTTGTTTTTCTCCTTTCTTTCCTGGAAAATTACACCCTCCAGGAAAGATTCCTAGAGAATTGAGCTTGGACTCTTTCTGGAGAATTAAGGCTTCTGGAAAGTGGCCCTTTCCCAGAATTCCTGATCCCAGACACCTGATATCAGGGCTGGAATGACTTGACCAGCAGCCCATCCAGGAGACTCACATAGAAGATGCTCTCAGAACTTCTCATTTTCTGGGACTCCTGTCTAGCTCCCTTCTTGGTCAAGAGATCTGAATTTGTTACTTCCCTTAACCTCCCATTCTATTAAAGTTCTCCCTCTTACAGCTCTAAGCTGTAATAAAAATCTCTCTTATTGGGCATGTGGCACACACCTCTAATTCCAACACTCTGGAGGCAAAGGTAGGAGGATCGTTGTGAGTTTGAGGCCATCCTGAGACTACATAGTGAATTCCAGGTCAGCCTGGAATTTTTTAAAAATATCTTTATTATCAAAAATTAGATACATTGTATGAGTAAATCTTGTGATCATATCCCCATTTCCCTCCTCTCTGTCCCCAACCCACTGGGGACCCTCCTCAGTGCACATACTGAATCTGTCCATGGGATAGGAGGTTTTGAATTGCACAAGACATAGCCAGTTTTTATTTTCCCCATTTTGTGTTGTTACTGAGGGGGTTGATGTCTCTGGATATTCTCCCTCACCATGACTCTTACAATTTTTCTGCCCCCTCTTCTGCACAGTTCCCTGAGTTGTGATGGGTGAGGTTTTTTTTTTTTCTTTGATGGGTGAGTTTTTAGTCTGCTTTATTGTTGAGGTGTTAAGTGTCTCTGGACTTCTGCTTTGGGTTGCGTTGGATATCATTGGTGTCTGTCTCCATTGACCTTTCATGGGTTATCTGGCTTGCTGTGGTGATAGGTCTCTTGTTTATCTCACCACTTTCTCATAGGTTTCATTTGGGCCCTGTGTGATAGGCCCGGGGTGGTTCATCTCCTGCCAGGATATCAGCCATCATCCCATGTCTTGTTGGTGGAATTGGGTTGTCCACAGCTCTTGCTGCCTTCTGAAAAATACAAAAAAAAATTATTTCATTTTCTTTTATTTATTTGAGAGAGATAGAGAGAGAATGGGCAATCCAGGGCCTCCTACCACTACAAATGAACTCCAGACACATGTGCCGCTTTATACATCTGGCTTTAAGTGGGTCCTGAGAAATCAAACCCAGGAGGTCAAGCTTTCAAAGCAAGTGTCTTGACCACTGAGCCATCTCTCCAGCCCTGCCCAAGCCTAGTTATGTCTCCTTTTCTTCATCAAGTATTTCCACACAGAACCTTTTTTTAAAATTCTCAAACCTGCTCTTCAAGGCCTTCTCATGTCAGCAAATAGCAATGTTATCTGTGTTTTTGCTCATGTAATTCTTGTTTCTTCATCGTATCCGCCCAACCCCCATCAAGTTTGCCACATAGGCACACTCATGCCATGACTATTAATTAGACTTTTACTCTTGTTTTCAAATAAGAATTTAACTGCACTCTTTACTGAAGATGAGGTGACTGTAAAAATGCCCAATTGACTTGGAATATGGAATGGAGGTGGGCTACAGAGTGTTGTTTGGAGCCAGTGCCCCAGGGATGTAAGTGCTTTCGAAATAGCTGTGTTCAGGCTGGGTGTGATGGCACAGGCCTTTAATCCCAGCACTCGTGTAAGGCTGAGGTGGGAGGATCACTGGGAGTTCTAGACCAGCGGAGCAAACATTGGCTGGAGTGATTGCTCAGTGGTTAAGGCACTTGCCTATAAAACCTAAAGACCCTGGTTCAATTCCCCAGAACCCATGTAAAACTAGATACACAAGGTATGCGTGTATCTGGAGTTTGTTTGCAGTGGCTAGAGGCCCTGGCACACCCATTCTCTTTCTCTATCAGCTCTTTCTCATAAATAATGACTAAAATATTTTTTAAAAAATACAAAAAAGCCATGTTTATATTTTGCATTGCTATGACAAAACATGAGAGAAACAATCATTAAATTATTTTAATAATTATTAAATTATTAATAATCATTAAATTATTTTAATAATCATTGAATATTGATAATTATTAAAGTATTAATAATATTAAATTAACAATTAATAATTATGACATTAACAATTATTAAATTCTTTGAATAATTTTCGAATTGTTAATAATTATTTAAATTATTATCAAATTAGTAATAGTTACTAAATTATTAAAAATTAACATTTTAATAAACATAATTATTGCATTAATTTAATAATTATTAAAATTAGAAGATTTATTTTGTGTCTTAGCTTTCGGGTTTCAGCCCATGGGATCTCCTGAGTTAAGTCCCATTTCTGTCTTCACCTGACCCCAAGAACAACTCTCTGCCCCCAGACCAACATGTCCATCCACATCTCAGGGTCTTTTCATTTTCTGTTTCTTTGATTCAAGGATCTCTCCTTCATTTGCATGGCTGCCTCCTCTGATTTCAGCTATCTGTGCAAATGTCACATCCTCAGGTGACTCTCCTTTAAGCCAGCTGTCCTGCCAGGCAGCCACCGTTACCCTCTCTTAGAATACAGATCTGAAATATTACTTACCACTTGACAGGTCCGTTGTAACTCTCCACTGGTGACGCAGCCTTTAAGTTCCTCAAAGGCAGGGATCACCTTGTTTTCTTCTGTGTCTTTAGTACACATGGAATAGGGCCAGATATATTGGAGTTGGGAAGTCAATATTTTTACCACTAGAAATCATATTCCTAAAGATTATTTCATGGTATCATGATATAACATTCCTTTGATAAGTGACTAATTAAAAATATATAGAACAGGGCTGGAGAGATGGCTCAGCAATTAATGCCACTTGCTTGCAAAACCTGATGGCCTGTGTTCAATTCCCCAGTATCCACGCATAGTACAGACAGATACACCAAGTTGTTCTGCATCTAGTGTTTGTTTGCAGTGGCAAGAGGTCCTGGTACTCCCATTCCCTCTCTTATTCTCTCTTTGCTTACAAATAAAAAACTAAAAATAGCTTTTTAAATATAGGACAGAAAACTATAAATTCACTACAAACCTGATTTTTAAGGGAGAAAAAAATTCTTTTTTAAAAATGTTTTTATTTTTTTGGTTTTTTTGAAGTAGGGTTTTGCTCTTGTCCAGGCTGACTGGGGGGGGGGGGGTTGGTCTATCACACCCCAAAGCCTGCCCCTAGCAACACACCTCTTCTGGTAAGTTTTCACCTCCCAAACTGCTACCAACTAGGGACCAAGCATTCAAAACTCATGAGTTTATGGGGAGACATGTGACTCAAGCTATCACATTCTGCCCCTGGCCCCAATAGACTCACAAGAATCTCATCATGAAAAAGCATTCAGGCAAACTTTAAAAATCACCATAGTTTTATAATAATATATATTTTATTAATCCCAACTCAGTTCAAAAGTTCAAAGTCTCTTAAACGTGAGCCTGTGCAATCAAAACACAAGTTATATACACATAATGGGCCCAGAATAAACATTCCCAAAAAGAAGGCATTGTAAGGACCAATGCAAGGTCTAAAACCAGCATGGCAAACATCAAGTCCTGTTGCTCCATGTGTGGCATCTAGGACCTGTGATGAAATCTCTGGGATTTCAATTCTGCATCTCCAGCTGGGCAGTTTATTCTGAGCCAGGCTGACCTGGAATTCACTATGTAGTCTCAGGGTGGTCTGGAACTCATGGCTATCCTCCTACCTCTGCCTCCTGAGTGCTGGGATTAAAGGCATGTGCCCCCACACCTGGCTCTTTCTTTAAAAATTGTTATTTATTTGAGAAAGAGAGAGAGAAAGAGAGAGAGAGAGAGAGAGAGAGAGAGAGAGAGAGAGAGAGAGAGAGAGAACATGCCAGGGCCTGTAGCCACTGCAACCGAACTCCAAACACACATGCCATCTTGTATATCTGTCTTTACATGGGTACTGGGGCATTGAACCTGGGTCCTTAAGCTTTGCAGACAAGTGCCATAACCTTTGAGCCATCTCCCCAGCCCCCATTTCTTTCTTTATCATATCCTTCTGTTTTGTGTTTTGCCAAACACATCAGTCCATTACCTATTCTCAGATCACAGGAAGAGTAAGTGTAGCGATTACCTGACATCATAAGTGTAGTCATCACACTGACATCATAAGTGTAGTGGTTACCTGACATCATAAACGTAGTGGTCACCTGACGTCATAAGTGTAATAGTTACCTGACATCATGAGTGTAGTGGTTACCTGACATCATAAGGGTAGTGGTTACCTGACATCCCAAGAGGGAAGGCCTTGGCTTCTGGCAGGGATTGTCTTGCTACCCACTGCCATAATTGATCACATGCTATACCCAAGTGAAGAACTAGCCAACGGAAAATCATGAATACATGGCAAACCATCTGCTTCGTCCAGCCACTGAGAAATAATAATGTGAGCAATGATCCCAGTGAGAAGGGGCTGCCAGTCCCACTGTGCACAGCTCTCCATCAGTGCGGCGTCTGAAGGTAGATTTGCTTTGGCAACCGGTCTGCTAACATCTGCCATCTGTTACCAAGAGTTTCCCACTATTTCTGGCTCCCAACAGCAAATCCTATCTGCCAGTCAAGTGTTTCTGCTCGTGGACAGCCGAAAGATGCCTTCCCAGCCTGACCTGCTTCTGGGGACTCCTCGTTATTTCAATACGTGCATCCGGTAATCCCTTTTCATGCCTTGCCTCTTAACCTGTCACTTCATGAGAGATAAGAACCCTCCCCAAGCCCAAGTTCATTGCGGTTTGGAAGAATGTCAGCGGCAGGGAGGGGATATTGTGAAAGTTGTAAATGTTACTATACGGCTGGGCTACCAAGAGTAACCTCCTGAAGACCACAGAAGTGCCCTGTCTACCTCCATGGATCTCTGCTTTTTGAGAAGGTTCCATTTGCAGCTGAGATGCCTTTAAAAAGAATTAATGCTGTATTATTTAATAAATAAATTATTTTAAATTAATTTAATTATTATTTTAAATTTATTTAAATTATTTTATTAATAATAAAAATGTTTTTAAAATAATGCAGAGCCTCGTGTGTTTGCATATGTTCAGATCAACTGACTCTTATTGAAGTTTTATATGTGTTAAGCACATTAAAGACTACCTCATTTAATCCCTTTGGCCCTCCAGCAAGGTTTCCTGTCTTATAAGGAACAGATGGAAACTCAAAGCTCCTATAGCTAAGATATGGGCATTGGACCCAGTGCCTCTGGCTAAGTGGATCTGTTTCCCTAATGACACCTCAACTCCTGTCTCCATAATGCTGTTCAAAGTGGAATGAGGTCAGTAATTTTCCAGGCAGGCATTGGGAATATTGATTGGAAAGGTCAAAACTCACTTTGGCCACAGCACTGACCAAATGCTAAGGAAAAGACTTTTAGGCAACAGATGTGGCTCAGATGGTAGAGTGCTTGCCAGGCATGCATAAAGCCCTGGGTTTGAGCCCCAGCACTGCATAAACCAGATGTGGTGGGTAGTGCATACCTGTAATCACAGCACTCAGGAGGTTCAGAAGTTCAAGATCATCCTCATCTAGATAGAGAGCTTGAGGCTTGTCTGGGCTACATGAGATCTCCCCACTTTTAGTCCCTAAATCCTTTTCTCCTGGCTTTTTGTTGTTGTTGTTGTTTTTGTTTTTCGAGGTAGGGTCTTGTTCTAGTCCAGGCTGACCTGGAATTCACTATGTAGTCTCAGGGTGGCCTTGAACTCACAGCAATCCTCCTACCTCTGCCTCCCAAGTGCTGGGATTAAAGGCGTGCACCACCATGCCCCGCTCTCCTGGCTTTAATACCTAAAAACATTAGAAAAAAAAGGCATATGGAAGGAAGTCTTTCATAGTCCCTTCATTTGCAATTCATAGTGACAGCCCACTGAGGTGGATGAGCCCTGAGACTCTGAGAATGTGCATGTTAGTGGGATGCTTGGGGTCAAAAGTGCTTCAAATTTGAGTTTTGGGGATTTTGGTACATTTGTGTAGAACTCACTGCTTGAGTGTCTGTAAATCTGAAAATCCAAAATCCATAATGGGCCACGCTCTGGCTGTGGTGCACCCCGGCACCTCCTGCCTCACAGCACCGCAGCATGGAGGATCAAAGCAATCCAAGCCCACCCCGGGCTATAGTGGTGGTGGCAATGATCGTGTGTGGGCTTCCAAGGACCCCTGGATGGGCACCCATCCTAAGTATTTAGAAATGATGGAATTAGCTATAAGAGATGCCACCCAAGATTATATAGCATTCTTGGTTTACCTGGATCTCATGGAGAGTAAAAGTTGGCATGAAGTTACCTGTGTGGGAATCCCAGGACTACAGCCCATCTTCCTAATTGGCACCGAGATAGAAGGGGAAGGGTTACAGACTGAGGTGCCTACACCTATGTCTGCTTCCCCCAGCCATAACAGGTAAGGGAAATATTGAAGATGTTTGGAAAATTGCAAGGTGGCCATAGTGGAGTCAGATTCTACCATAGTCTATTATAAACTGACTGATGAATTCATGTTGCCAGACCCTCAGAGTATTTTCCTTAGAAGATGACATCTGTGTTTCTTGGTGCTTGCTGCTGCTTCTTCTTCTTCTTCTTCTTCTTCTTCTTCTTCTTCTTCTTCTTCTTCTTCTTCTTCTTCTTCTTCTTTTGATTAAAGATTGGATTGGAGACCCATCCACCTGCTTCAGAAATAGATTCAACTTGCTGGGCGTGGTGGTGCAGGCCTTTAATCCCAGCACTTGGGAGGCAGAGGTAGGAGATTCACCATGAGTTCAAGGCCACCCTGAGACTACATAGTGAATTCCAGGTTAGCCTGGGCTAGAGTGAGACCCTACCTTGAAAAACAAAACAAAACAAAACAAAAAAGAAATAGGTTCAACTTAGCTGATCCCATTCTGGAAGATTTCTTTTTGAGTAAAACCTTCTCAGACCAAACAGCTTATGTTGTCTAAACAGGTAGACTAGGTGTTCTGTGAGTTTCTTATCAGAGACAGTATAATGACAGCTACATTCAGTTTTATGCCAAGACCTGTTGAGAGGGTGGACCATGTGAACTGCCCTTGTCGTGTCCCACACTCATGGGCTCAGTGTGTTTCCTTACTCAGCTCTCCCAGTGCCTTCTGGCTACTATGGCTCTGCTTGGAGGCACTTCAGATAGCCTGTGACATCTGAGAGCTTGGTTCTGCCTGTTTGTTAATCCCCAGTAGAAATTGGGTTGCTTATCTATTGTGCTGAATTCCCTCTTTAGTTGTCTTGGAATCAAAACTAAAAATGTTGCCAGGTGTGGTGGCTCACACCTTTAATCCCAGCACTGGGGAGGCAGAGGTAGGAGGATGGCTGTGAGTTGGAGGCACCCTGAGACTACAGAGTGAATTCCAGGTCAGCCTGGGCTAGAGCAAGACCCTACCTTGAAAAACAACAAAACAACCCCCCCCCAAAAAAAAAACCCTGAAAATTTGCTCAGGAAAAATGTAAATATATATGACTGGATTTGCTAATAGGGCTCAAAAGATTGTCACCTACAAGAGTAATGGTCTTTCCTTTCTGGTCTTATCACTGCCATCCTATGATGTCATAGCTAGAGCGGTATGAGAGAGAGAGAGAGAGAGAGAGAGAGAGAGAGAGAGAGAGAGAGAGAGAGTAAGCAACAGAATCAGCCATAAGATGATGTCTTTATTAACTAGGATTGTTTATTCACTTTTGTTTATATATATTTCTCAATTAAGTTGTCCAAAGTATAAAAAATTACATGCAAAAAATATTTTCCACATGGCATTCTGTGATAGTTTGATCCAGGTATCCCCCACAAACCAATGTTTTCTGAATGCTTGATCCCCAGCTGGTGGCAGTTTGGGTATTGGAACCTTGTTGGAGGT
The DNA here is from genome assembly GCA_004024765.1 of Zapus hudsonius. Lineage (NCBI taxonomy): Eukaryota > Metazoa > Chordata > Mammalia > Rodentia > Dipodidae > Zapus > Zapus hudsonius. The sequence continues at coordinate 2,357 of PVHP010027434.1, read as the reverse complement.
GTGTTGTTGGGGTGGGCTTATGGGTGTTATAGCCAACTTCTCCTTGCCAGGGTTTGGCACACTCTCCTGTTGTAGTTGTTCACCTGATGTTGTCCAGTAGGTGATGTCCAGCCTCTGCTTATGCTATTGTTTTCCCTGCCATCATGAAGCTGCTCCTCGAGTCTATAAGCCAGAATAAACCCATTTCCCCCACAAGCTGCTTTTGGTGGCATTCTTTCTGTGCAGAAACGAGAAAGCTGACTGCAACACATTCCTTTTAATAACCTAAATTGTGAACCGCTAAAACGTTTACAGAAAGAGTCAGCATACTTTTGTAAAAAGGCTTCATAGTAAGTCTGTAGACTGCAGGCCATACTGCTTCTGTCATAATTTCCTAGCTAGCACTGCTGTTTGTAGCAGAACACCCAGAGACATGTAAACAATTGTTCCATTAAAACTTTTTAAAAATGGCTTAGCCGTTAAGGTGTTTGTCTGCAATGCAGAAGGACCTGAGATCGATTCCCCAGTGCCCATGTAAAGCCAGACGCACAAGAGGGCACATGTGTCTGGAGTTCATTTGCAGTGGCTGGAGGCCCTGTCATGCCCATTCTCTCTGCCTCTCTCTGTCTGCCTCTCTTTCTCTCTCTCAAATAAATAAATAAAATATTTAAAAAAAACTTTATTCACAAATGTGGGGCCATAGGATGCCATTCCCAGGTCTAGGTAGTCAAGAAACATATCTATGTACTTACCAAAAAATAGTAATGAATATTATAAAAACATGTGATAATACTGTAACAAATTGCAAAGCACAAAAGTATATGAATGTAGTCATGACAGAGAAATACACACCAAAATATAATAAACACTAAATTACGGTGTTTATAGTAGAATGGCAAGGTAGTATATGGATAACTTTGTTCTTCCTCAATCTTTCAGATGTTGTTTGTGTTACTTTTATAATAAAATGTTTTAAAATAAAGGTACCTTAAAAAAATCCAAAATGTGGGCCTGGAGAAATGGCTTTCTTGCAAAGCCTGATGACCTGAGTTTGATTGCCCAGTACCCACGTAAAGCCAGATGCACAAGGTGGTGCATGTGTCTGGAGTTCGTTTGCAGTGGCTGGAGGCCCTGGTGTGCTCTCTCTCTCTCTCTCTCTCTCTCTCTCTCTCTCTCTCTTTCTCTCTCTGTCTCTCTCTCTGTGTGTGTGTGTGTCTGCCTCTTTCTCTCACTCTCTCCCAAATAAAAGCAAATATTTTAAAATAAAGCAAAAAACAAACAAACAAACAAACAAACCAAATTTAAGATTTTGGAGCTGAGCAACGTTCTCTTCTTTCACTCCTACCACATTGCTGTGTGATCCTAAGCACGATGTTCACATTTGTAGGTACTGAAGTTATTGCACCCATAGAAGAATGAGACTTGGTGCTACACATTGTTTTTCTTTTGAGATGATGTTGTAGTTACCTTCACATTGCTGGAACATGACATCCCACCAAAAGTAGGTGATAAGAGGAAAAGCTTTTATGATGCAGGGAAGAGCTGGTAGAGTGGAGGCTGGACATCACCCCCTTCCAGCAGGTAGAAAACAGCAGCAAGAGGACAAACAGAGCTCTGGAACAGGGGAGCTGGCTATAACACCCCAAAGTCCACTTCCAGCAACACACCTCCTCCAGCAAAGCTCCACCTCCCAAATTGCCACCAGCTGGAGACCAAGCCTTCAGAACACATGGGTTTATGGGGGACAACTGGTTCAAACCACAACATATGGGGAAGACAGTCACAAAAAGCCAGGAGAAAGACTTCCTTACTGCCTCCAGTTCAAAGGAAGGAATCCTCCCAGAGCCGAGGTCTGGAGATCTTTGATGAGCAGAGTGAGACTCCCTGTATATGGAGTAGAGAGAGTCCCTGGATTAAGCAGGAAATGAAGGGAGTGCAAAGTACAGAAGGGAACTGAAAAGAAAAGAGGGTAAACGTGAGGAGGGGGTCTACGGAATGGGAGCAAACTGGAGAAGTGAAATGTTTTAACTTTTTATTTTTTATTGATAACTTATATAATCATAGATCAAAAGACATTATGTTTCCCTCCCCACCCTCTCCCATATATCTTCCCTTCTCAATTAGTCTCTGTTTTGTTTCAGTGTCATTATCTTTTCCTCCCATCATGTGTAGGTACTGTGAGATCATGAATATCAAGGTCATTTTGTATCTGGAAGTTTGCATTGTAAGCAGTCCTACCTTTCCTTTGGCTCTTAAAATCTTTCCTCTTCCTCAATAGACCCTGAGCCTCAGGAGGTGTGATAGAGATGTCCCAGTGCTGAACACTCCACTGTCATTTCTTCTCAGCACTGTGGTGTCTTCTGAGTTATCCCAGTGGT
>PVHP010027433.1:12106-23978 GCA_004024765.1 Zapus hudsonius | reverse complement strand
GTGAGCCACGAGCTAAGTTCAGCAGATCTTTTAAAGAAAAAACAAACATACACCACAATTCGGGGAATCTTTACAGGCTTTTCCATTAACCAGAGCATCTGCACATTCTTTCCATATCTGTAGAACCCATCGGCCAGGCCATTCTCTGTATTTACTGTGCTTAACCACAGATGCAAGATTACAGGGAAACAAAGGCAAGATTATAGGAGCAGGGTGAGGTGGGGGAGGTGCATACCAACATACCATTCTGGGGTAGATATTTTACTTTCTATTTCCTTTTACTAATAATTAGCTCTCTCTTGCCTTGAGATTTTTTACTTTTATTCTAATTTTAATTTTACTCTAACAGTAGAAAAAAGTGGTTTCAATCTCCTTCTTCCAGTACCAGAGGACAAGGTGTTTCATGATGCTTTGAGGGGTGTAGTAGCAATTCTCATCCAAGAAAGCAAAGAGGCATGCCCCACTGACCCAGCCCAGGTGAGCTGGCACTGCCCGTGTCACAGAAGACCTCACTGAGCTCCACTCTGGCCATCCACTAAGCTCTAAGGCCAGTGTTCATTCGAGGATAAGGATGGAAAATCCATCATGCTCCTGGCAGGAAATTCCAGAATGAAGGCCTTCTAGTTTCATCCCTGCAGTAGGAGCCATCCCCCAGGCAAGGCAGGTCCTGTTCCTGTTTTGTTTTGTTTGTTATTCCCCTTGCTCTGCCTGTGTTTATGTCGGAGGATGGAGGACGTTTACCTTTGGAAAACAAAGTCCAGGCAGGGCCCCGCCAACGCAGCCCAGTGTGGAGCCCTTCACTCTGGCATTTCCGGGCTTACACCCTCCTCATGAATTTCTCAATTGAACAACATCAAAGAGCCTTTCTTCTAGCTTCTCTCTCATCTTAAAGGGACTGTGGTGCTGAGGGGGAGTCATTGGATTCTAGACACAAAGTAATGTCTAGATTTGGCATCCTTGCCTGTGTGAAAAGTAAAATAGCCTTGTCCATAACATCCCACAAACATAGGCAAAGAATGTCAGACCTCACCCTGGGGTGTTCTTTCATAGGAAGCAAAAGTCAAGCCCAGTATTTCTTATTGACTCAGATCTCAGAGGCGACTTCACGGCCTTCAGTTGGACTCATCTCACTGTGCAGAAGAAACAGCACTTGGAGGAGAGGAGGAAGAGGAGATAGGAAGACTAGAGAGAGAGAGTTTGGGGAGTTGTGCAGAAAATCAAATCTAAAGAAAGAATCAATTGAGAATTAGAGAGCAAGGGCCGCATGCAGGGCCTCTGCAACCATCTGGCCAAAGGTCCCACAATGCCTTGCCTTGGTTCTTTCCCAGCCCCCATCTTGTGTGCTCCATCTCTTGCCTGGACCCACTGACATCTCCTTTATTCCTCATCACTCACTGGCCCCTGCCACCAGCTTCGCTGACACTACCCCAATCCTTCTACTCCCTGACAGGTCGATCTGAGCCCCACTTCCTCTGCCATTCTGTGGCCCTCGCTTCCCCTCCAGTCTTCTCAGATAACACCAGGTCTAGGCTGCAGAGCTGTCTTGATAAATATGGATCACATCACAAGTTTTTGTGTCATCCTGTGCAGGGGCCTTGCCAATCTTCTCCGAACCATTCCAACTATAGTATGTGCTGCTGAAATGAGCACTGTGCCCCACGGCCTATGGCTTCCTAACATCCTCCTACATGAGCTAACACAATCTACCAGCCTGGGCACAGACCAAGTCGCCTTCTCCCTTCCCCTCTCCTTCTCTCCTTTACTTCAATGAGCTATGCTTTGTGGGCCCTTAAGAAATACTGATGTTATCTACTGGGCTTCTGATCAACATGGAGACCGACTGACCACTGAGATGAGTGATCAGTGAGGAAAGGGACAGGTAATTGACAATAGGAGGCAAAAGGTAATCAGAAAAGAGCAGGGGCTATAGCTTAGTGTTAGAATGCTTGCAGAGCATGTGTAAAATTTTGGGTTCCATCCTGAGCACGACGAAATAGATAAATGAATGAATACATAGGAAGAATCTGGTTGGAGAGGAAAGCACATTCCAGTGGCCAAGAAGCTGAGGAGGGTAATAGATGTTAACCCAGTTCCTACTTACCTACTGCTCTATGCTGAGCTCTGCTTGCAGAGCAGCTTCTTGCACTAGTGATGGTCTCTGTGCACACACACACACATATTATACATACATACACACCACACCACACCCTTTATTTCTAGGAGAGGGGTCCTTGAGCACAGCGACTTCCCAATCCTCAGCATGAAGTGGGTGTTATTGGGCCCCAGCCTCTTGTGCTAAGCTTCACCCAACACAATTAATCAAAAATCAGATGTTAGTGCTGGAGAGATTGCTTAGCAGTTAAGATGCTTGCCTGCAAAGCCTAATGACCTGGGTTTGATTCCCCAGGACCCGTATAAGCCAGATACACAAAGTGGCACATACATCTGGAGTTCGTTTACAGTGTCTGGGATGTCCTAGCAAACCCATACTGTGTGTGTGTGTGTGTGTGTGTGTGTGTGTGTGTGTGTGTGTGCTTCTCTGTCTCTATCTCTCTGCTTAAAAATACATAAAATATATATTTTTTTAAGACGAGACCCATGTAGGACATGCCAGGCTGGTGAGAGTACCTCACACGTTGTAAGACAGAGCTGTGCTCTAAGAAATGTTCTTGCCCCATTCCCATTTTTGCCCAGGGGTTGCTTTCCTCAGTAAGGCCTATCCTGGCCACCAAATTGAAAAGAGCACCTGTCTCCTGCTTTCTAGTTTCCTTCCATGCAGTATTTTCTTCAATGTCATTTATAATTGACTATCATTTTCTTCATGCTCATTTTTTGTGTATGTGTGCATGCATGCATGCTTATGAACATGCAAGTGTTCATGTTTGGGGGTGTGTGCATGGGTGTGGAGGCCAGAGGACAACCTTGGGTGTGGTTCCTTGGCTACTGTCTACTTTCTTTGTGATGGGGGTCTCTCGTTAGCCTGAGTTTGCCAAGCTGGCTAGACTGGATGACCAGTGAGCTCCTGGTAATCTCCACAGCCCTGGGATTACAAGTGTGTGGTACCACACGTGGCTTTTTCACATGGGTTTTGGGGATTGAACTCAGGTCCTTATGCTTCTAAGGCACAAACTTTACTGACTGAGCTATCTCTCCAGCTATGTGCATACTCATGTTTCCTTTTCTTTTCTTTCCTTTTTTTTTGGGGGGGGGCAGGGTCTTAGGTAGCCCAGGCTATCTTCCAATTCAATATGTAGCTATGGATGACTTTGAACTTCTGATCCTCCTGCCTGTACCTCCTGAATGCTGGGGTTACAGGCCTGGTTTATGCTGTGCTGGGTGATGGACTCAGGGCTTCATGTATGATAGGAAGGCACTCTCCCACTAAGTCACATCCCTAGCCCTGTGCACTTGTATTTTCTTTATCTTCTGTCCTTCTCTACTACATCACATATACCATGAAAGCAGAGGGCGTTAGGCTGTGGCATTCATTGTCGTAGTCCCAGGACCAAAAATAATACGGGCACATAGGTCCTCCAGTAGATTTTGCTGGATGTGTGGATTCACTGGTTTCAATTGCTTGTGAACTCTGCATGATGCTGTTTACAGCCATTCCTCTGTAGGCATAGGCCTTGGGGGGTAGTCTCTGCAGAACACTAAACTAACCAGTGTGAGATCCTAACTTCAAGGGAAGACATGCTCTTGTATACATGACTCCCTGCTGAGATCAGATACTGTGCCAAGAACTCTTGGAGAAGGACCTAACCTATTGAAGTTTGGGACAGGGAAGAGGGAAATGGGGGTACCATCATAAGATTTGCTCAAACAATGTATCTAATTAAGGATAATAAAGACTGAAAAAAGATGGAAGGGGTTTGGAAAAACTCATGGTACACAGAAGCAGTATGTAAATGTTACTTTCTCTTTGGGTTGTTCTTTCTAGATCATAAGTCTCTCTAGAGAGGACCCAGAACCTCCCTCCCCCTGTCATATGTGCAGCACAAAACATAATCTGGGGTAGGAGACTAGGGTGGATAGTCATGTCACCAAGAGCTGCTAGCATTTGAGCTAAGATCTGAAAGATGAAAGGTACACAGCCAGTGAAGGTGGGGCAAGAACATTTCAGGCACAGAGGATAGAGAGTGCAGAAACCCCAAGGCAGCCAAGAACTTGGAGCCTTCTGGAACAGGCAAGGCGACCATTACTCCTTGGAGAGTTGAAGGGCCATCAGCTTGGAGAAACACATGGGGGCTGCTTTCATGAACAGATAAGCCTTCCATGTAGGCTGCCCAGCCCGGTTCAGTCTGACTTGCGTTGGGCCCATTCTGTTTAGCCAAGGAGCTGGGCTTCCTTTGTTACCTATGGCAGCCTAATGGGTCATGCATGTGCTGAAAGAACAGTCTCACAGAACCTGTCACAACACATTTTTGAATTATCCACACTCTTATTAGGACCAAGAGATGGCACGCCATCACTCATTTTCCCCTTTACAGTTTTGGACATTTGGAACAGCAAAGCTTCTCTTTCTGACTTTTCCAATTCATATGTTACACTTGTCCACACATACCACACATAGGTTGGCTTCTGGTCTCTCTCTCTCTCTCTCTCTCTCTCTCTCTCTCTCTCTCTCTCTCTCTCTCTCTCTTTGCAACAGGGTTTCATGAATCCCAAACTGCATGGTAGTCAAAGATGACCTTGAACTCTAGATCCTCTGGCCTCTGCCTTCCAAGTGCTGGGATTACAGGTGTGAACCACCACGTCCACCCAGCTGAAGCTGGGCACTGACTGCCACCTACAGGTCACAAAGGAAGCCAAACTCCTTGGCTGAAAAGAACAGGGTCCCTCTCAGTCAGAAACCAACCAGATTTGGGCAGCCTACATGGCAGGTTTATCTATTCCTAAAAGCAGGCTCATGGAGACTCCTACTTGCTGTCATTTTGTTATTCTGCTTTTATTGATGTGTGATAGAAAATAATGCTTAGAAGATATAATTTTAGTGGGAAATATTTTATGTCAACTTTAAAGAAAAGAAATTTTAAAAATCTGTTGTGTTACTTTTCTTGTTACTGTGATCCAAACAGATAAGAAGCACTTAAGTGAAGAAGGGTTACTTTGGCGTACATTTTGAAAGCATACAGTCCATCATGGTGGGCAGACAAGGAGGCAGGAACATGAGGTGGCTTGTCACACTGCATCCATAGTCAGGAAGCAGAGTAATGAATGTTGGTGTGCAGCTTGCTTTCTCCTTTTCATTCAATCTGGGATGCCAGCCCATGCCATGGTGATACCTACAGTAAGAGTAATTAAGCTAATGTAGACTATTCCTCACAGACATCCCCAGAGGTTTGTCTTCTTGGGTGATTCCAGATTGTGTCAAGTAGAAAGCTCAGCTTAACCATCACACCTGGTATCTGCCCAATTTATCCGAATTTCCTGAGTGACTATTGATATATCCATGGAGAAACATGTGTGGTCACACCCTGAGCAGGAGACATGATCATGGGTTCTTGAAGCCTTCTCTCTCCCCTGTCTCCTAGCCTGAGACACTGAGCATACCTCTGCACACCACCCATGGCCCTCCCCATCACAAGCCAGGTCCCTCTCTCCCAAGGGGATGGAAATTAAAGCCTCCCCAGATGTCCCTCACTCTCCCTTTCCAGCTCTTTCCTGAAATATGGCGTGTGTTCCCTTTCTTTGTATGGCCTTCTCTCTCTGTCTTGGCCTCTACAGCCTCTCTTTCCCTCTCTACACATCCATCTTCCTTTTATATTTCTATCCACTTTATCTCTGATCTGGTTGGCTTTTCCAAGCTTCTCCCTCCAGCGTCCTTCAGTAATCTGCTTCAGGTTTTTAAAGTTCCTGCCCAACTGAGCCAGTGACCCAGTACAAGTCACAGTGACCACTTCTCTCTTAAAATGAACCCTCCCCTCTTAAAATGGTGCCACTCTGAACATACAATAATCTTCCTTCCCCAAGAAAAGGTATAGTCTTTAACCTCTGTTTTATAGCAATTCTAACACATAGTAAGTTTCAAAATATATCAATTGCAGGGACAAGTTCTCTACCCACTACATGCCCTGGAAGAATTCTTTTCAGAATCAGGTGGGACATCTTGGCTGGCCTTGAATTTATAGTCCTTCTGACTCAGCCTCAGATCTTGGCTCCTTGAATCTACTTGGCAAATAGTCGTGTGTGTGTGTGTGTGTGTGTGTGTGTGTGTGTTTTCTACCTGATACCTCAGAACTGTTGTTTGACCTTCAAAGACTCTTCCAAGACACAGTATATGCCAAAGATTAAAACAAATACTTTTGTCACCTCTCAGCCTCTCTTGCAATTAAGTTTAAACCTCATGATGAATTCTGATCAAGAGAGTAAGCAGGAGTCATGAATTCATCCACTATTGACCAAAAGTCCTTTCTACTATTCTATTCTATTCTATTCTATTCTATTCTATTCTATTCTATTCTATTCTATTCTATTCTATTCTATTCTATTCTATTCTGTATGTATGTTGTGTGTGTGCATGTGTGCACACTCGTGAATATTGGTACCTATGTGGAGGTCAGAGGACAATTTGGGGTGGGTCCTTGCCTTCCACACTGTTTGAGACAGGGTCTCTGGTTGCTAATCGCTCTATTTGAGAGCTTCCAGGAACTAATCTCACCCTAGGCACATTGGGATTACATCTGCTGGCCTTTGCCTGGGGTCTGGGGATCTGAATTCAGGTACCGAGTTGCACTATAGGCATCTTACCCACTGGATTATCTCCTCGGTTTCCCCAAAAACCCATCCTTAAGGGATGATTTTCAGGAGTGGGCTGGAAGGAGAGGTCAGGGTCCCAGAGCCACCATGGTCCCAAAGCAGAAACAGATCCCACTGCTTGGTCCTCAATTAGCTCTCTGCTGCCCCCTGAGGACGTTTGACTTTCATCAGAAGTAGGAGAGTTATTTTAGTATTTGGGTTTCCCTATGGCCTCTCTATTATTGCTGTAAACCCCTTGGGCGCTCCTAAATTCATGGCCATCTCTTTAGACCATCCACTAGAAAGGATGGACGTGAAGTTTGGGGATCTTGCCTTAAGCATTATTATTATTATTATTATTATTATTATTATTATTATTTTGCAGACTCCCTTCTGGTGCTTCCCATATTCTTTTCCTCATTCAAGGCCAAGCTCAAGACTGGTCTCCCCTGGAAAAATCTTCCCTTTGTAAGGCCTACCTACCTGCTAATAACACGATCTACAACTGACATTTATTTCGTGCCTTGTGTAGCACACCCCGTCCTGGCTTATTTTTCTTGTAGGTTATCCCATTTGACCCTCCTAGCACCAGAGGGAGGTGTGGTTAACACCCTTTGCACCTGGGGAAACTGAGGCTTGGGGAGGGAAAGTGAGTTAGCCAAAGTTGCACTAGGGCTAAGCCTATGGCCTCGTGGGAAAGCAAGAATTTCGGGTTACACTGCTCTCTACTGGCCCCTGGCTCAGCTCTTTAGGATCATCTTGAATGGCTTCTCACCCCCTGCGAGGATGGCTGCTATTGCTGTCAGCTTCTCAGTGCGGCACAAGGAACTGACCAAAAGCAGCTGATGGGAGGAATGGGCTTATTTTGGCTTATGGACTCGAGGAGAAAGTCCATGATGGCAGGGAAAACGATGGCATGAGCAGAGGGTGGACATCAACTCCTGGCCAACATCAGGGGGACAACAGCAATAGGAGAGTGTGCCAAACACTGGCAAGGGGAAGCTGGCTATGACTCCCATAAGCCTGCCTCCAGCAACACACATCCAACAAAGTTCCAAAACTGCCATCAGCTGGGGAGCAAGCATTTCCAACACATATTTATGGGGGACAGCTGGATCAAATTGCCACAGCTGCTTTTTAACTGACTAAGGCTTCTTCCTCCTTTGCACAGGACTTTACTGTTTATATATCAATATATAATCTCATCTAATCATCACCATGGTTCTTAGGTGTTTGTGCTATCTGTAATTTACAGACAAGGTAAGATTGAGAGGCCTGTGTCCAGTGAGCAGCAGGACTGTCTTGCTCTTCCCCAACTTCAAGGTCCCTATACTTGGGAATGGGTCCTTGAAAATCCCTTCGACTCTCCATATGTATGATGAGACAGCCAGAGGACAACCTTGGGTTTTGTTTTGTTCCTCAGGTGGTGACCACTGTTGTTGAGACAGGGTCTAGCATTGCCCTGGAACTTGCTAAACTAGCTGGCCAGGGTGTTCTGGTGCTCTGCCTCCCTGGCACTGGGCACACAAGCCTGTGCCAGTGCGCCTGGGCTTTTTATTTTTTTATTTATTTTTTTTTATTTTGAAATCTTTATTAAAATCCAAGTTAGGTCCTTAAACATTCAGTTGTACAAAAGGCAGAAATCGGATCACCTTATGAGAATCAAGGAGCCACACGGAACACAGATGAGCAGACAAACACGCACACTCACAATGGCAGCCAGGAGAAGCCCGACCGCAGCCCACATCACTGCTGTGACATGTGATATTCTGCTGAACGAGGCAGGGGATGGGGAATACGCCAAGAACAAAGGAAGCATGAACCTTAAATAGGTGACATGTATCAACAGTGAATTTATCACAGGAGAACTGGGAAAGCAGGCAGGGGTTTAGTTGTTCAAAAATTATTTGCTAACTTTCCCCACAAAAGCAGAAACTACCACCACCTTGAGGCTCAGCATCAACATTCAGGTCTGTGGGTCAAGGCCATGATGAAAGCGTCATGTGATTGTCACATGGCTGTGTAGTATCAGTTTGTCCAAGTATGTGAGTAAATAGCTCTCTCTCTAACCCTTCTATTTTAATATCATTTTAATTTTATGATTACAATTAATATCTTAATATTCATGATTTAATATTTATGACAATATTTACATATTGTCTAATCAAATATATTCTATACATGCATTCTCCCAAGTGATAGGAAACATGTATCCCTCAGATGAAGAATGTGAGGTGATTTCCTCAAACATGAATACCCTGTAGTTGGTAAAAACCCAAACTAGATGTCCTGACTAACCCAGGTAAGGGTTCAAATTATTTTTATGGAAACCAGGTGTGGTAGCTCATGTCTTTAATCCCAACACTCAAAAGGCAGAGATAGGAGAATTGCTGTGAATTGGAGGCCAGCCTGAGACTACACAGTAAGTTTCGGGTTAGCCTAGGCTAAAGTGAGACCCTATCTCAAAAAAAAAGTTACATTCATGGAAACATTCCATTTCCTATTACACCATAATTAATAAATATCTTGGATTTCTTTTTCTGCTATAAATGTAAGAAAAAAGATTACTATGCAAATAGTTTTTCTTTTTTTTTTATTGTTCATAATGAGTTACATTGTTTAGTGGGCGAACCAGGAGTTGTTATCCCCAATACCCCGTTGCCCCCCTTCCCCATCCCCAGTCAGCTGGATATCCTCCTCCGTGGGCCGTCTGTATCAGTCTTTGTAGTAGGGGACCATGCCTAGCTCATTCTTCGGCCGGGCTCTCATGTCTCAAGTGTGTAGTTACTGAGGGTTGGCGCCTGGCCTTTTTAAAATGTGGGTTCTGTGGCTTGAACTCATTTCCTCATGCCTGCAATGCAAGCACTTGACTAACAGCTATCTTTGCAGCCCATAGTGTGTAATTTTGGCAGTTCTTTATAGATTCTAGCTATTCACCCCCATCTACTAGATCCTTGGCAAAGGTTTTCTCATGTTCTGGAGGATGTCTGTGAGCTCTGGTGATGATTTTCTTTGCTCTTCAAAAGCTTTTTAATTGCATGTAATCACATTTACCAATTCTTGGGATTATGTTTTGTGCTATTGACGTTCTTTTTAAAAAGTCTCTTCCCATGTCTGTATCTTGCAATGCTTTATGTCCCCCCCCCCCAAGCAGTTTCAAAGTTTCAGATCTCACATCGAAGTCTTTGGTCTGTTTAGAATTGGTTCTTTTGTGCAGGCTGAGAGTTTTGGATCTAGATGCCTTCTTCAGGTGAATGTCCAGTTTTTCCGGCGCTGTCTGTCAAAGAGGCGACTTTGCCCCAGTGAATGATTTGACACCTTTGTCAAAGATCAGGTGGCTGTAGCTGCTCAAGTTTATATCTGGGTCCTTGATCTTATTCCATTTGGAACATGTCTACTTTGTGTCTGTTGTGGTAGTTGTTTGATAGAGGAGCTTGAGTTCTTCAGGTGGCTAGACCCAGATGCTCACTTAAGAGAGTATAGAGTCTTTGAACTGTTGGGCATGTAGCAGTTACTTTATTATTGCAGAAACAAAATACCTGCCCAGAAGTAGTTTCTGGAAGAAAAGGGTTTATTTCAGTGTACAATTTCAAGAGGAAGTTTCTGTCATGGCAGGGATAGTATTGGCAGGAACAGATCTCCAGTGCCATCACATCAGCAGGGAGGAAGTAGAAAAGCTAAAGAGCAGGGAGGGGTAGTGACACACTTCCTGCAGCAAGATCCCACCTTCTCAAAGCTCCAGAAGCTTCCCAAACAGCGCTACCAACTGGGGATCAAGTATTCAAACACACCAATCTATGAGGACCCTTGAAATCACCCGAGGACATTACTGTGGGCTTTAGGGTAATAGTCAGGTTAGCGTGAGAGTTTGCTCTTGTGTGTCATGACCCCTGGGTGATCAGGAGTCATCAGTGGCCTGGGGCAGGGTGGTGACAGTTCAAGTTGAATGTAAGTGCCTGTTGGCAGTTTTCTAGAGATGCAGACAGACCCTGGGAAGCTCCAGGTCTGGTTGCTAGGTTTACAAACAAAACAATGGGAAAAAGATGACACTAACAAAATGAAACACAGATGGCTCAGTTCAATTCCAACTGCAAAGGGATTTCTTTTTTTTTAGTACAAGCACAACCCAAATGTAGTACTGGATATACTACAATTTATTCTGTTTATCAGAGATAGAAATATAAGTGGGTGCCCCATACTCTGCCATTTCTGTCTTGAGGCATCAAGGAGAGATAATAGTTGGTGCTTTGCACTTGGTGGAGATAGGAGTTTGGACAGATGTGCAGAATATCTATCTATCCAGGAGACACAAAGAACTCGAGATGGCAAGAATGTGGAAGCATGAAGAGAGGGAAGTGTGGGCAGTGTCAAACAGGAAAGTCTCCAGCTTGAGCTGTTTGCTCTGTGTTGGTTCCTTTAACCACACCCCAACCCTAACCAACACAGTCCTTGAGGTCAAAGGTCCTTCACAAACATTCTAGAGAACTCTGGAGGTAGGAGGCCTTCCCTTTCTGGCTTTGTCTCTGGCTCCATTCTTCACCATGGTCCTCTGCCCTAGCTATGCCCAGGTCACCTGCACGGGGCTGTCCGTCTTTGCAATACCAACCATGAGGAGTCCAGCGTGGGCCCCAGTGCCAACGAGAATAGAGTCCTCCTTCCAAGGAGAGAAATCCTAGGGTCAGATGTCTCACCTGCAGGTCAGGGCTGAAATGGTCTGCTTTCTTCAGGCTTGTGACACAACAGTGCCCTCCAGTGGTCACACAGCACTCTGCAGGCCAAGATAATTGAAGACTGGTCTGCAGATCACTGTTGGCTCGCATTAAGAGTTCTACTATCACTCCTTGCTCATAAGGATCCGAGCCACACTTTTGTTCAGTAGACCTTGCCAGGAAAATCTGGCCAAATATGGCATCTAAGTTATCAGCCTGGGTTGGTGAGATGGCTCAGCGTTAAGGTGCTTGCCTGCAAACCCTAAGGGTTTGATTCCCAGTACCCACATAAAGCCAGATGCACAAAGTGGTGCATGTGTCTGGAGTTCTTTTGTAGTGGCTAGAGGTCCTGGCATGTCCATATTCTCTCTCTCTCTCTCTCTCTCTCTCTCTCTCTCTCTCTCTCTCTCTCTCTCTCTCTCTCT